>JBCEWB010055832.1:0-13933 GCA_039654565.1 Peronia peronii
TGAAGTCGTCTATAAGGTGATACTTGTTCAATCAGTGGGATCATCCAGTCATCAGGATATGCATCTTCATCTGGAAACTCTTCTTTCTTGGCTGCTTCTGGCTCTTCGGGTACTTCAGTTTCGAGTTCTTCACTAATTGCAGTTTCTGGTTCTTCATGAACCTCAGCCTCTGATTCAACAACCTTTTCAGGTTCTGGTTCTTCAACCTCTTCAGGTTCTGCTTGGGCAGATTCATCTTCTGGTTTGACATCCTCTGTGTGAACAACACCAGCGTCTTCTTGTGACAAAAGAGGGACAACTTTTGCTTGAGACAAATCTACACTGATGGGAATGTCTTCTTCTGGTGCTGTGGACTCATCTGGTTCCTCGACAGTTTCTTCTTCAAATTCAACAGGCGTTTCTACTGAGTCAGTGGGTTCGCCTGTTGGTTCTGCAGATTTCTCTTCATATTCAATAGTTTCGTCTGCTGGTTCAATTGTTTCTTCCTCTGATTGAATGGCTTGGTCGGCTTCCTCGACTTCATCTGTTTTTGCAGCAGATTGACTCACTGATGGCTCTATCTCTGGAACATCAGCCTTTTGTGGTATCAGAGGAACAACTTCTGTTTGTGATACATCTATGCTTATGGGTAAGTCTTCTGCTGGTTCATCAGCCGCTGGTGCCGTCTCCGTAAGTTCTTTTTCTGTTTCCTTAAGCTCCTCGGATGTTTCCACAGTTTCTTCTGTTTGTTCAACAGATTGTTCTTGGGCTTCAGTCGCACTTCCGACTCTTTTTACATCCTCACTTTCCATGGGTGTTGTCTCAACATGTGCCGCATCAATTTCAATAGGTGGTGATTCCTCATCGTCCACAGTTGGTGACGAATCTTCCCATGTTTTCTTAGCACTGGCTTCAACTTCGTTGTACATTTCAAGGAATTTCTGTTGTATGTCCTTGCCCCAGATCTCTTCAGTCACACTGGCTTGAGTCTCTGGTTCTTGTGTCACTGAAATTGCTGATTCTTCGATAACAGACACTGGTTGGACATCGCATTCGTCTTTCAAGACAGATTCGTCTTCCCGGGTGACGTCTTCTATTTGATCAACGCCAGTGTCTTCATGTGACAAAAGAGGGACAACTTCTGCTTGAGTCAAATCGATACTGATGGGAATGTCTTCTTCTGGTGCAAAAGATTCTTGAGTTTCCTCAAGAGATTCTTCTGCTGGTTCAGCGGGTTCTTTTGCTGCTTGAACAGGTTCTTCTGCTGGTTCAACAGGTTCCTCTGCTGGTTCAACAGGTTCCTCTGCTGGTTCAACAGGTTCCTCTGCTGGTTCAATAGGTTCCTCTGCTGGTTCGACAGGTTCCTCTGCTGGTTCAACAGGTTCCTCTGCTGGTTCAACAGGTTCCTCTGCTGGTTCAACAGATTCTTCTGCTGGTTCAACAGGTTCTTCTGCTGGTTCAACAAATTCTTCTGCTGGTTCAACAGGTTCTTCTGCTGGTTCAACAAATTCTTCTGCTGGTTCAACAGGTTCCTCTGCTGGTTCAACAGGTTCCTCTGCTGCTTCAAGAAGTTCTTCTGCTGGTTCAACAGGTTCTTCTACAAGTTCAGCTGGTTTCTCTGATGGTTCCACAGGTTTTTCTTCTTCCACAGGTTCCACTGTTGGCTGGGCAGTTTCACTGACTGATGACTCTATTTGAACAACTTCGGTCTCTTGTGGTATTAGAGGAACCACCTCTGTTTGTGTCAAATCTATGCTTATGGGTACCTCTTCTTCTGCTTCAACAGGTTCCTCTGCTGGTTTGACAGGTTCCTCTGCTGGTTCGATAGGTTCCTCTGCTGGTTCAACAGGTTTCCCTGCTGGTTCAATAGGTTCCTCTGCTGGTTCAACAGGTCCCTCTGCTGGTTCAACAGGTTCCCCTGCTGGTTCAACAGGTTCTTCTGCTGGTTCAACAAATTCTTCTGCTGGTTCAACAGGTTCTTCTGCTTGTTCAACAAATTCTTCTGCTGGTTCAACAGGTTCCTCTGCTGGTTCAACAGGTTCCTCTGCTGCTTCAAGAAGTTCTTCTGCTGGTTCAACAGGTTCTTCTACAAGTTCAGCTGGTTTCTCTGATGGTTCCACAGGTTTTTCTTCTTCCACAGGTTCCACTGTTGGCTGGGCAGTTTCACTGACTGATGACTCTATTTGAACAACTTCGGTCTCTTGTGGTATTAGAGGAACCACCTCTGTTTGTGTCAAATCTATGCTTATGGGTACCTCTTCTTCTGCTTCAACAGGTTCCTCTGCTGGTTTGACAGGTTCCTCTGCTGGTTCGATAGGTTCCTCTGCTGGTTCAACAGGTTTCCCTGCTGGTTCAATAGGTTCCTCTGCTGGTTCAACAGGTCCCTCTGCTGGTTCAACAGGTTCCCCTGCTGGTTCAACAGGTTCCCCTGCTGGTTCAACAGGTTCCTCTGCTGGTTCAGCAGGTTTTTCTGCTGGTTTGACAGGTTCCTCTGCCAGTTCAATAGGTTCCTGTTCTGGTTCAACGGGTTCTTCAGCTGGTTCGACAAATTCATCCTGTGGTTGGCAAGAGTCGTCCTCTGGCTTCACGGATTCCTCTTCTACTTGGATTTCTTCTATTTCAACAACACCAGCGTCTTCCTGTGACATCAGTGGGACAATTTCTGTCTGAGTTAAATCAATGCTGATAGGTAGGTTTTCATGTTCACTTAGTTCTCCAGCGACTCCAATAGATTCATCTGATGGTTCAACAGGTTCTTCTGTTTCCTCAACAAATTTCTCCGTTGTTTCAGCAGATTCCTCTGCCACCTGGACAGCTTCAGTGATTGGTGATTCTAGCTCAAGAACATCTGTCTCTTGCAAAATCAGAGGGACTGTTTCTGTTTCTGTTAGATCAATGTTTATAGGAATGTCTTCTTGTTGTTCAGCTACTTCTCCTGCTTCCTCAAGAGGTTCCTCTGCTGTCTGTAGTTCAATGGGTTCTTCTCTTGCTTCAGTTGATTGGTCCAATGATGTTGTAAAGTCCTCCTCTGGTTGGACAGATTCGTTTTTCAG
This sequence comes from Peronia peronii, assembly GCA_039654565.1. Classification (NCBI taxonomy): domain Eukaryota; kingdom Metazoa; phylum Mollusca; class Gastropoda; order Systellommatophora; family Onchidiidae; genus Peronia; species Peronia peronii. The sequence goes on from JBCEWB010055832.1 coordinate 3,033, forward strand.
TTGGATGTCTTCTGTTTCAATAGCACTGGTGTCTTCTTCTGTCATAAGAGGTACAACTTCTGTCTGGGCCAGATCGATACTGATAGGCAAACTTTCCTCAGTCTCTGATTGAGTAAATTTCTGTCCCTCTAGCTGGTCAGTCTCTTCCTCCTGTTCAGCAGAATCCTCTTGCTCTAGAATCTCTTTTTCTGATAACGATGTTTCCACTTGTGACATATCAACTTCAATAACTGATTCCTCTTCAGTGGTCTCGCTGAATTCTTCCTCAGATTTCTGACCACTGGCTTCGACTTCCTTGTACATGGCAAGGAACCTCTGCTGTATATCCTGGCCCCAGATCTCCTGTCTTTGTGTATCCAGAGCCTCGGATTGCTCAGTCACGTGCATTTGTGCATTTTCAATGACTTGAGTGTTTATTTCTTGTGTGTCTGTTTCCGTAGGTTTTCCAAATTTTTCAACTTCTTCAGGAGAAAGTTCTTCTTGGAGATTTGAAATTGTCGTGACCACCGTTGTCTTATTTGTAGTCTGCATTTGGGTGAATGTTCTCTCTGCATGTGACATCTGAAATTGTTCCTCACTATATGTTGATGACACTTGCGTCCTTTGTTCGTCATGTTCGGTATAGGCTCTCTTGGAGTCAACCATCCTATCAACTTCGCTATGTGGAATGTCAGGTTTTTCTGTGACTGCTCCCTGAGTGTCTGTAAGTCTGTGAGGCTCCAGGTCCTCTGTGGAATGAGGTGTGAGGGAATATATTTCGGGAAGGGACTCCAAATAAATAGGAATCGGTTTATACATAATATCAGTGACGTCCACAATGGCTTCCACCCTCGGCGGTGTCTCCCGGGTGATGGCCTCTGTGTAGACATTGTGACGAGCATTGGGAATTCTGGCAAGTAGGGCTATCCTTTTGGTAAATATTGCTGGACGCTCCACACTGTCCAGGTACTTCAGTATGATCTGCATATCTGATGTGAAGGACGTGGTTGGATGAGGTCTGGGGTCCAGCAGGAGAAGGACATAAAAATGTTGCTGGGAAAATGGAGCATCCGTGAACTGGAGATCATCAGCCTCTAAATATCCTCGTGTGACGGACATGAAGTATTCAATGAACTTCTCGCTCTCGTCAATTGTAGGCATGGAAGAATCTTTGGGCTCGTTGTTTTCATGGTCTCCAGGCTTGTATGTGTTGGTTTCTTTGCTCGGTGAATCCTCGTGGGCTCCTTGCTCGCCAGGATTTTGCTGCTGCGACGTGTCCAGACCTTCAGTAGATTCTGTGAGTGCGTGCTCGCCGTCCGGCACTGCGCCCGTCGTCGCCGTGGTCAGTACGATGCCAGATTCACTGTCCTTCCCATCTTCAGATACACACAAGGAGGTTTCAGAGGTCAGCAATGTCATCTCAGATACAGTACTCTTTGTGTTATGTTGTGTGCAAACTCCGTCAGAATCACCATCCACTGAAGTTTCAAGGCGTTCCGCGCTTTGATTTGGATTGCCTGTTGGTTGCTGGATTTCGGAATCTTGTGAAGTTGCTAGGACTGTATCTTCCTGAGCACTGAGGTGACCTATCTCGAGGCTGTGCGGTTCAGAAATGTGAATCACCGGCACAGAATCAACGTTAGACTCGTGTAGATCGGCTGTGTTGACTGTTGTTTCCTCAGAGGTTGTTACAGCTTCCATCTCATGGGCCTCACTCACTCCCACTCTCTCAGCCACATCGTTGACAGTTTCCTCGAATCCGGGCGGGTTTATAGATGGGCTGACAGAGTCTTCCAGCTCCGTGAGAAGATCTTCCCTGGCCTCAATGCTAAGCTGCTCACACACGAGTGCTCGCTCCACAATGGTGTCCACTGATGATTCTGTGCTTTCAGACACCTCCACGTCCTCATCGTCCAGATTGTCGTAGTTCTCCAAGTCCTGGTTGGCGCCCTCCAGATCAACACTGCTCTCTTCAACATTTGTTTCACCTTTGGGTAACTCAGGAGTCTGTAATGGCGAGCTCGCCTCAGTCGTGTCCACTGATGATTCTAAGGCTTCTAAAACTTCTTCATCATCATCTCCTAACTTGTCATATGTCATCTGTTCTTGGCTGATGTCATCTAGATTGCTGTCCGGAACAATCTGCACTTCATCATCATCCATTCTGTCATGTGTCACTGGCTCTAAACTGATGTCATCAACGCTACTGTCTTGAACAGCTGTCTCGTCTCTAGGTAACTCTGATGATGGTGATGTCGAGGTTGGTTCAGTGGTGTCTACAGAAGATTCAGTCTGGTCTGAGACCTGTGCTCTTTCTCTATCAATTTGGTCGTACGTCTCCTGGTCTGGAGTGATAAAATCAGCATTTCCCTCTTCAACACTTGCTTGATCTCCGAGTACCTCAGTGAACTGTGATGTTGAGGCTGCTTCAGTCGTGTCCATTGATGAGTCCATGGCTTCCAACATTTGCACTTCACCGCCATCTCCCTTGTCAAATGTCACCTGTTCTTGGCTAATGTCATCTACGCTGCTGTGTTGAACAGTTATTTCATCTCGGCTTACCTCAGATGGCTGTGATGTTGAAGCTGATTCTGTGATGTCTACAGAAGATTCTGTGTGTTCTGATTCTTGCATTTGCTCTTCAGCAGGATGTTCGTCCGTCTCCTGGTCTTGAGAGATGTCTTTGACATCAGCACTGCTCTCGAGAACACTCGTTTCGTATGTGGGTAACACGGAAGAGGACAGAGGTGAGCTTCCCTCGATTGTGTCCACAGAAGATTCGATGTTTTCCAAAACCTCTACTTCACCATCGTTCAGTTTGTCATATGTCACCTGTTCTTGATTGATGTCATTTATGCTACTGTCTTGAACAGTTGTCTCATCTCTGGCTGTGTCAAATGTCAGGGATGTCGAGGTTGGTTCACTAATGTCTACGGAAGATTCAGCCGGTTCTGAATTGTCCTCTTCATTGAGATCTTCGCAGTTTTCAGGATTCTGCGTAACATCCTCAGCACCACATGCACTCTCTTGAATCTCCTTCCCACCTGCAGCTAACTCAGATGACAGTTGTGCTGGAACTGTTTCAATCGTGTCTACCGTGGACTCCATGTTCTCTGTCATTTGTACGTCATCATCATCCAACTTGTCACACGCCATCTGCTCTTGGCCGATGTCATCTATGCTACTGTCTTCAACTATTGTCTCATCCCTGGGCAAGTCAGATGATTTTGATGTTAAGATTGGCTGGGCAAGGTCTACAGACGACTCGGCCTGTTCTGGACCTTCCAATCCCTCATCACCAATATGTTCGTAGGCCTGATATGGAGTGATGCCTTCAATATCATCACCACTCTCTTCAGTATTGACTTCTTGTGTGGAAAACTCAGGAGATGGTGGTAGTGAACTTGCTTCTGTCGTGTCTACGGACGATTCTATGTTTTCTGACATCTGCACCACATCGTCATCTGGACTGTCATACGTCCCCTGTCTTTGACTGATTTCATCAACACTACTGTCTTCAACAGCTACATCATCTTTGGATGGCTCAGATGGCTCTACTGCTACAGTTGGTTCAATAGATTCTACAGAAAGTTCAACGTTGTCTGCATCTTGTGTTTCCTGTAATTGGGAAAATGCCGGCAGTGAACGTGTTTTTGTCGTATCCACCGATGATTCTATGTTTTCTAGACCTTGTTCTTCATCATCATTCAGCTTATCAAATACCACCTGTTCTTGACTGATTTCACTAGTTGTCTCATCGCGAGATGACTCAGATGTTGGGAAAGATTCAGTGGTGTCTACAGATGTTTCCATATTCTCTGACACGCTCACTTCGCCCTCATACAGAGACTCGTGTGTTTTCTCTGTCTGGCTGATGCCATCAACGCTACTGTCTTGGGCACTTAGCTCGTCTGTATAGAAATCAGAAGATGTCGATGGTGAAGTTAGGAGGTTAGTTGAATGTACATCGACCATCTCCTGGCTCATTTCACCTCCCGTTACCACTTCATCTGCAACATCGTCTGCTTCCTTTTTCTCAGCAGCTCCATCAACAGCACTTTCAACAGCAGCATCGAGAAGAATTTCTTCAGCACGATCATCAGATACTTTAGATGACATCCTTTCAACTTCCATTGCGGAATCTACCAATGAATCTGCACCTTCCGTTTGCATTGTGACTTGGTCTGCTGCCTGAGTGTACATCATTTCATCCCCTGAAGATTCCTGTGCTGGCATGGAACTTACAGACTCCGTGGTGTCTGGGACAAATTCTTCTTCAGCTGTATCCTTGGTCTGAGACACATCTCCATCTGTTTCCTGGGAGACTCCATCAACAGTGTGATGTGAGACGCCGAAGTTGCTGTCGTGGGCCTGCATCATTGCTACATCTACAATGGATGATGCATAGTCCTCCACCTCTGATGTCACAGTTTGAAATCCGTCCACAACTGAGCCTCTCGTGTCTTCCAAATTCTCAGCAGCTGATGTTTGATGCTTCTCCATGTCATCCACTGAAGTTCCACCAGGCTGACTCGACGTTAGGGCCTCTACCTGGCTTCCTGTGGACAAATCTGTGGGTGCAGCATCAACTGGTATAGCGTCTTCTGATGCTTGTCCTGCGGGCTCCATATCAACTGATGTCTCTGTGAAGGTGTCGGCATTATAGCCACTTGGTTGTACCTGTTGGTCATCAACATAGTCCGCGCCATGGATATCTGTGGCATCTTCAATACTATCATCAACATCATCAACATTGTCTGTGCCGTAGGTGTCTATGAAATCGCCACTGCTTGTGTCCTGTGTTATGTTTTCAAAATTGTCTGTCACAGACGCGTCATGAACGAAGTTGTCAGTGACATCTTCGACTTGATCGACGGTGTCCTCTGTAGATTCAGCGACATCTTTCACATCAACTTGCTCAGAAAGATCTGTTGTTTCTGACTCAGTCTGGACTTCATCAACACTTGCAGTTTTCTGAGCATCGCTGGGGAATTGGTCGTCCAGTGAAGTTGATGGCACTGTGGGATTTGTTTCATAAAATTCTTCAGATCTTTCCTCCATCTCTGTCTGAATGTCTGCAGCAGGTTCACTTTCACCTTCCAAACCCTCGGCAGAGATCACGTTATCTCCAGTGGGCATGAGGTCATCGGTTCTATCAAGGCTATCAAAGGCACTGGGAAGTTCAGAAGCACTTGGGACAGACGCTTGCATTGATTGCTGGCTGGTCGCTTCCTCTGGCTGTCCATCAGCCGTCACTGGATCCGAACCTTCAGGGCGCATCTGGGAATCTGATATCACAGTATTGAATTCTGAGTCATCTGTCTGTCTGATATCTGACTCAAAAGTTTCAGCAACAGTTTCTTGTGCTGTGGATTCAAATGTGGAATGTTCAAAATCAGAGGCAGCTTCCGTGTCGTGGAATTGCTCAATGTTTTGGGGGAAAGACAAACTATCACCTAATGGCTGTTGTTCACAGATATTTTCTGTCATCTGAAGGTCATCATCTACTGGATTTTCATTTGTCGTGGTGCCTTCAGTCGCAATGCCTGATTCTTCGAGACTTATTGTATCTTCTGCAAGATTTTGTGGTTGGGACTGTAGTCCATCATCATCATCCGGGAAGGCAGTATCTGATTCATACCAGCGCGTGTCAGATTCCATTTCTTGCTCAGTACCGGCACTGACACCTTCAGAGGCACCCAGATCTGTGACTTCCCTCGTCTCGGTCTCGGGGATTTCCTGACTAGGTTGTTGCTCTCTGGGTACATCGCCCTGACCTTCATCGACGTAGCCTTCAGACATTTGGGACTCACTATCCTCTTCCAGTTCTTGCTGGAGCCTATAGATTTCACTCTCGGTTTTAGATATGAGCTCGGCCAGTTCTGACTCCGTGAAGCTGCCCGTGGCTTGGTGTGTAGGTCGAGAGACGCCATCAAGCATGGAGCGTGTGGTGCTTTCTTCCGCCATTGCTTCTGGTTGTCCGTCAGCCTGGGGCACCAAAGGCATGTCAGCAGGAAGATCTGGTATCTCCGCTTGCTGTGAGTGGACACTTCCCTCCACGGAGACAGCAGCATCTCCGACATCAACAGGAGCGTCATTGTCAAGTAAGGCATCTGAATGGACGGATTCAGTGAGTGTAACGTTTTCCAAGTTTTTGTCTGTGTGGTCCTCATAAGGTGTCATTTGGTCTGTCTGAGATTTTACAATTGTCTGGTCCTGTTGAAAGTCTGTCGTTTCTTGATAAGATTCAGCAATATTGGGTTCTATAGTCTGTCCCTGACCAGCTTCCTCTACTGCAGTAGCCGCTTCGCCACCATCGGCGTGAAAGACGTGTGCGTCTGTTTCGGTCCCTGAGTTCTCTCCTATACCGACTGAATCATCCTGTGTGGTGTCCAGGTCGGAAGGTTCAGTTATAATAAGATCGTCTAGGTCTTCACCTGTATCGATATGTATGTCGTCATCATCATCATCATTTTCATCTTTTGCCCGATTCATTTCTGAAATTGCTTCCATACTGATGGTATCTCTTTCAGTGGACGATTCCAAATTTTCACTACGTGTCTTCCCTGGACTCATATGGCCAGCGCCGATGCTAATCTCCTCGGTAACCGCTCCTGATCCTTGACTCTCAGCAACTTCCAGCGGCGTTTCTCCGGCAGCAAGTTCTAATGTCTGCATTGCATCTTCCATCGCTGCCCCAGCTCCAGGGGCATCAGACACTTCTGTGGGTTCTGGATCTCCAAAGGCACGTGTGATTTCATCAAGCAGAGGTCTCAGGGCATCAACATTTGTGTCCTGACTGTCTTGTCTTTGGTAAGCGTGAGACATGTATGAATCTGTTTCATCTGATCCTTCAGCCGTTTGTTGGTTGGATGGCTCGGTGTCCCCTGTGAGGCTGACTGCATTCGCCCATTGGCTCAGTTTGGAGAGCTCCAGCCTCATCTCTGACCCACTGGTCTCCTCTGGGATGTTATCAACTGACGCTCCGAATCCGCCAAGCTGTGACTCAGAGATGTGGTCCACAGACATACTCAGGCCCGCCGTGGCAAGTTTCTTAATGCCTTCAAAGGTGGTCCTCTCGTCCACAGAACTCGAAACCTGCTCTTCCTCGACACTGGGCTCGATTTCTGTAGATTCAGACACAAAGTTGTCATCTATAGCCTCCACCTGGTCTACCGAGGAGCTGATTTCGGTACTCTGTTGAAGGAGGAAAGGGCTGCCTGGAAATATTGGTCCTTGCTCGGTGATCCGTTGTTCTGCGTTCTCGGAAAGGTTGTCGACGGAGCTGCTGAACTTGCTGAGGTCAATAGACCGGCGATAAGCTCCGAACTGCCTGGAGCATGACTTGATGAAATCATCATCTGAGCAGCTGATACTCAGGGGGGGTGGAGTTATTGTGATATCATCTACGGAGGAACTCAGCTCCCCATGAAGGCCTTGATCTGAGACGTTAGCGGAATAGGCGTCTCTACTGGACTCTGGATTGGAGTTATATCTGGAAGATCGAGGGTTGCCGCCCCTGTAGCGTAACCGGAATGGACTGTCCGGGCCGGCTGGAAGCTTAGTGAGATCATCCACTGACGTACTGAGGTCTGTCTGTTGTCGTGGAGGCGAGCGGCAGTGGGGGTATTTGGAAAGATCGTCCACGGATGAACTGAGAGCAGACATTTTTGCATCATCCGCCTGTTTTGCCGTCCCCTCCGTGTATTGAGATTCTCCATCTTCGAGACCGGCATGTCTTTCATCTGTGGAGTCCTGTATTGTCATTTTTTCTTCAGGCACGGCGTTCTCATCGCTGGGTTGGACAGGCATGCCGTAGACGGGCGTTGAGGTGCTGGGGTCAGTTGTGAGTGGAATGGGTGTAACTGTGTGTGGGGTCATCTGGTCCGAGAGGAGGCTGTCCAGTTGGTTGTCCTGAGTGACGCCAGCAAAAGCCACGCTGCTACCGTCGTCACCGTCGGAGTTATCGTCGTACGGAGCTGCCTCTTCCTCTCCGACAGACATGGTCTCTGAGGAGGACAGGACATCGGATGAGCTGTGGAATGGCTCGGAGTCGATGTCTGAAGTGGACATGTACATCCCTGTGTCATCACTGGCCGACACGTCTGTGTCACAGCTGGCCACTGGAGAGTGCAGCACTGGAACCCCGCCCTCCACCGCCTGCTCGCTGTGATAGTCCTGGCCTCTGGACGGATCAGGATGACCTTCGTGCTTGCGTTTCTTGACGCTTGTCTGTCCCTCCACCTCTATATAATGCTTGTGTCCTGCTTGAATGTAGGACTCGGTATCAATGGAAAGCTCTGTGGTCGTGTTGAGATTGAAGTTTTGATAGGCCTCGTTTGTTTCACCTAGGACTGTGTTGTCTGTAGCGCTGCGGTGGACAGACTGAGTGTGTAGATCTACGTCAGATTCCCGGCCCTGTTGTGTGGAAAAATCCTGCCACAGACTGCCTGGGATATCTCCTATCTGGCTGATATCTCTGTGCATGTTTAGATTATCTCTTTCATCATAGAATGGACGGTTTGGATTACTTGCATCGTTACTGATTTCATATTTTCTTACTCTGTCTTCATGTGATTCATAATAATTCGTGCCTTGCATTGTGGTATCAGCGTATTTACCTTGGTTTGTGTCATGCTGATCTTTCCATGACATCTCAGTACGGCTCATCTCTGTGAAGGAATCCACGCCTGAATCATAGCGTCCAACACTTGTGAACGCAGACCCAGGCTGAACATCTTTATATTGACTTACATCTGAGTAGTGGTAGGGGTGTCTTAAACTGGCACCTCCCTGGTCGACATGCTCATACATTGACGAAGTGTAAGCTTCGCGGAGATTAAGATTCGAAACGTCCCATTTTTCGTCTCCTCTCTCGCCTTGGGTAGCTCTCCATATCCCCTCGTCAACTGGGTCACCTTCCTTACGGATTTTGGCCACCGCCTCGTCCCGATGGATCGCCCTAGCAGCAGCTTGGACCTCCTCGTCCAGAAGGCGTTCAGGCATGGGTGAGTGAATGATGGTGTCCATCCACTGGTTCAGGTACTCCCGTTCGTGTTCCACTCCGGCCTGGTGGGTGTCCAGACCCTCCTTGTTGTAAGCCCAAGCCCAAGGGAACTCGTTAGCCCAGGCCTCCTTCTCTTGGCTGATCTCTGGGGGCGGGTCGGGCGAGACTCGTGGGTTCATGAACTCGGCCTGCAGGGTCTGCGATATGCTCTCCTGTCGGATCTGTCAGAGGAAACACAAAAATAACATGAAATGGCTGTTCCTCAATTCTCAACAAAAAACTGAAACACCTTTGTTTGATTCTTAAATTTTTTTTATTTCTGAAAGTTTCTCTTTTTTATTTTTTTTTTATTTCTTAAAATTTAACTTGACATTTTATTATAACTATTACCATCATCATTTCACAGAGATGTCATGAAACACCAGACCTAGACTGTCAACCGGCTAAAACTCAATGTAAAAATAACAGTAACAAATAAACTAGGAAATAAGTGATCCATTCACGACAGTGATTGACTGAACACCAAATTTTCGAGCTCGCCAGGTTGTGCAACGTCGTCATTATGACATCATCATCATCGTCATCATCATCATTTTACGAAAAATGTCTTAAAATTAAGACGACTGTCCACCGGCAACTAATCAAATACACCAAAAAAGTTGAAAAACAATACGAAGAATTTTGAATTGAGCTAATAAAATGAATTTATAACGCTAGCCCAAATTGTCGGATCCGCTTGGCTCTTCGTCACGGCAATCATATCTGTCATCATTTTGAGGAAACATCAATGGATAAATATGAAAATGAATGAAAATGGAAAAATAAAAAGAGGAAGAAGAAGAAAAAAGAAATAAAGATGATAGAATGACCAAAAAAAAAAATGAATAAAAATAAATCACCATCATCATCGTCGTCATCATCATCATCATCATTTTATAAAATATAAGAAGACTGTTTAACCGGCAACAAATTAAACAATTGAAAAAAAAAGCAAATAACATACAAAGAACTTGATGTTGATGTTGATACCACTTTGTCAAATTTTCGAGCCAACTTGACTCTTCTTTAGGGCAAGAAAGTAAACATATGTTGGAACGAAAGAAAGAAAGAAAGAAAGAAAGAAAGAAAAGAAAAGAAAGAAAAAGAAGAGCCCCGAAATGGACACTGCTTTCCGCCGTGTATAAGTCATTTTTACTGAACCTGCCGTAATGTAGCTGAGCTCTTATGACTGTCCTGGGCATGAACGTTTTCAAACAATGTCATTAGAAAAGAAATGCAGCATTCAAATTATGAATGATTCAACAAAACGATAGTGGCTGAACTCGTCAAATGCCTTGTGATGTAGCACATGGTTCCTCAATGTCTTAGAAATGGTGTCAATGACTTACGTCATTACCGTAAATCAGTGATGAAATACCACTTGCTGCTGTTAGGTGGTCACTGACTGTCTACCTTCAGCAAACCTCATAGTTTTTACCTTTATCAAACCCCATAGTTTTTACTTTTATCAAACCCATAGTTTTTACCTTTGTCAAACCCCATAGTTTTTACCTTTATCAAACCCCATAGTTTTTACTTTTATCAAACCCATAGTTTTTACCTTTATCAAACCCCATAGTTTTTACCTTTATCAAACCCATAGTTTTTACCTTTATCAAACCCATACTTCTTACCTTTATCAAACCCATAGATTTTACCTTTATCAAAACCATAGTTCTTACCTTTATCAAACCCATGGTTCTTACCTTTATCAAACCTATAGTTCTTACCTTCATCAAACCCATAGTTTTTACCTTCATCAAACCCATAGTTGTTACCTTCATCAAACCCATAGTTTTTACCTTCATCAAACCCATAGTTGTTACCTTCATCAAACCCATAGTTTTTACCTTCAGCAAACCCATAGTTAGTTTTT
>JBCEWB010055843.1:0-13933 GCA_039654565.1 Peronia peronii
AGCAAAGTCCGGAATGACTCTCGCCATATGTTTTGACCATCTGGGCTGAATATTGGAAGAGTGGAGGAATACTGAATCAACATAAGCAAACTAAATTCACACTCTACCTTATTAAAATGTCGTTGCGAGTTCATACATTCTGGCTGTTTACGAGCATATTCATCTCTGACATCCGTAGATGTTCTTAATATTGGAACACTAATTAATGTATGGGGAAAATTAAACAAATTCTCAATCAATCCTATCACAATGTATGTCTTTTTAATTATGAGTATTAGTACATTTATTTACTTGTTTATTTGTTTATTAAGTTATTTATTTATTCGTTTGTTTTGTTGTTTGTTTATTTATGTATTCATTTATTTACTTTTGTAGTGCCTGGAGTTAAACATATATAATATCTGATCAGTTCACAATGTCCAACTGGGTTAACACAAACACATAGACTTATCATTTTGGTTTTGGGGCATATCAGAGATGAAATGCAATTACTAGAATGCCTTGACAATGACTGATTCAACGTTGAAATTACATCATGAAATGATTTTTGCCGTAGCATTAAATACCCCGGCCAGACCTGAACATTTTCAGACTATATGAACACCAATATTTTTATAATGTCACTGTTGTAAGTTCATCCACAATTAGCCGTGACTTAATAAATGACTGAAACTGAAGTTCTAAAATAAATTCACAACCAATCTTCGAACAATATCGGCTAAACTATCCCACAGTTAACGAATTGTATGATTCATGGATTTAATCTATTTGGCTCACCTCTAGCTGGGTTCACCAGAGGACACTGACCCATAGTTTTGGCGGTTGGAAAACAAATTTCTGGAAGTCTTGAAGCACCAACTGATTCAACTTTCCCCTGACACCCCCGCCAAACACAAGCAAGTATCAGAGCGACTGTCGCCATATGTCTCAGTAGCTTTCAGGCACAACTTGACAGAAGAGACCCGTTCGAAAATACGAACATCGAAAACGGTATAAAGCCAAATCGAAAACGGTATAAAGCCAAACAGCTCACGGGGGCTTATGTGCGAATATATTCTGCATATTGCACCGATTTCCAAGTTTTTCCATATCGAGCATTCCATCGTAAATTCAAAATGTATCTCATTAAAATTTCGCATCCGTTAAGAAGTACGATCACGATGAATGTGGATTTTTAAAAAAGAGCAATATTAAAAACGTTAAAATGACAATCTAAAACGATATGTCCCATGTAGGGATCAGAGCCAGGCAGGCTGAGAACTACAGGCACAGGGGACTAAAAGACAAGGAGACCATGTCTAAATGCCTCCTACAATTGTTACACGTATATTCCAAAGGCCGCTTTCCCCTTACTTCCCTTGGTCCATCCTCCCACAAGAAAATGAAACGACCTAATATTATAATAAGGTTGTTTTATCTCTCATAGTAAGACTGACTAATAAATTACAGACTTTCAGGGTGAATTTTTGGTGTCCCGAATAATTTTACATATAAACCCTGTGTGTCGGTGACCAAACAGTTCATCCCTGCGACTGCAGTGATGTTCTATTATTGCCCTTTTTCAATCAGATCGGCAATTTCTTCGAAAGACGGCTCAGCATCCGTTCCCATCTTTTGTACGAATTTGTCTTGACAACTCCATGTCTGCCGATCTCTGAATATGTGTTTTTTTGTCGTGGCAAATCTTCCGTTACGTGATTTCTCTATACAACAGCCGTCACTATTCCACATTTTCAGGGTGAGATACTGGAAGTGCCATTTGTTTGTGGCATTTCTACAACTGTTTTGTAGATGGCGTGATCAATTAAGTACGAACATCTTGATAACGACAGTATTACTCCAAATAACCTTAGTGTCCTATACGCCAATCCCCTTGAGCCAGATCAGCATTTCTGGTTTCCAAAGTCACGCACGATTACCATTTTGCCCCCTCGTTTTCCTCAGTCTGTGTGAGTTCTCCCCTGTCTTGTCACCAGCGCTAGCACTGTCTAGTCGATACTCCGGCGCTGACCGTGTCGTTAACTACTGCACCGCTTTTCCCTGGGGAAATCTCGGGAGAGATGTAAGCTATCGATCATGCCAGTGCAATCATATCTAGCCACTGCTGCAAGGCTTCTCAGTCTCGGGGGAAAAAGGGGGGGGGGGGTGGTGGCATTTAACCAAAGGAGCAACAATTTTTGCCTGCCACTTGAGTAATTTACCATTTTGGGTTTGCACTGAAATGTATTATTTCACCATTCTTAAACAAACGACTAACTGGCAAGTTAATATTTTCTAATGTACTAGCACGATTAGGGCACACCTGTGCCAAGCAAAGTATTGACAAAATCGTTTTTGCCAACATGTTGCATGGGTATGATTATCAAAACCATGCACATGAGAATATGTGATAAATGGCATGTTTAAAATTTGATCATATGGGATCTCAAATATCTGTTTTTATTAAATACAGTTTGGGATTGATGTTCACTACGGAGGTTCCTCAGAGAATGACTAGAGAATCGTGGTGTCGGTAGCCGTGTGGTTAAGCAATTGGTCAGAATCAGAATGGATGTTCCTGGATTCGTTCAAATCTTTAAAAAGGGCCTGACATTTTGTGTTTAACAATGACAATTTTCTCACATTTCCTGCTTCGATTCGGTTAAAATGGATACCCCATTACAGACACAGTATGCTACTGTTGGACTGATAAGGATTTGAGCACTTAACAAACAGCTGCCCAGAAATCCCAGAAAAAGCGACTGTCTCCGTTAGGTATTAGATTATATTGCTCTTAGAACCTGTACAGTGCTATATGGGAATAAGCATTATATAAGTGACATCTATGATGTCTGACAAAGGGAGAGAGATCTGAAAAGGATGCGGACAAGAGAAAGTGGAGGAGAAAAAATGTTCATTAAAAAAAAAACTGCAAGAAATCAGCCAGAAGGAAAAAGTTGAGAGCCTCTGCTAAACTAATGTAATTCAGCGGAAGAGCAAGGACAAACTACGCACTAAGCCGGAGCTGACATAAAAAGAAACAAACAAACACACACCAAAGACAAAGAAAATAACAAATCATAAAGTATGCCATGAAGACAGCAAACAATAATGACAATCCTATCAACTCCAACAAGAGTTAGGGTAAAAAATATAACAAAAATAACGCCGGTAACAATCAAATCGATGGGGAAACAAAACTAATTAAATACATGAAGTAATAACGGCAATGGCATTATCACAACATCAACAACCTAAGAAAAGAGACCAATGCACCGAAAAAGAAAAATATTACACCATCAAAAACAGAAAGATCAGATTCTCACGAATAAGTCATAACAATGGTCATTTAAAACAAACAACAACAACAACAACCACAGTGATAAACAACAACGGTAATGACAGCAACACAACAATAAGACAATAATAAGTCGCAAAGTTCCCATATAGCGTATCCACGCTTACAACAATATTGACCACAATAATAACAATAATAAATACATTTATTGAAATCACAGCAACAACAGTGACAACAGCAAACAATAAAGACGATGACAAAATTATAACAACAGACATCACAGTCAGAACCACAGTGTCGTTACTAACTTTATCTGATGATCAGCAGCTATAACAACATTGACAGAACTATCTGAAACCCCCTCAATGGAACATTTTGATGCATTCCAGATATGAATTTTTTTCCTTATCTTGATATATTTTTTTCCCCAATTTTCTGTTGTCCAAAAGGTGTTAAGTGATTCTTTTTTCTTCCCTAATGCATGCTTAAAATCTCACTACCAATGGAAGATGGTTGTGCCCAGCCCTATTACTTCCCTTTACCAGACAAAAAGTGGTGTTCAGCAAGTAGTGTAAGGAGGAAAAAATCCGTTTACTTCAGTTGAAAGACTGATCACCAAAAAATTTGATAAAATTATAGCCATAAGAAGAAAAACATTCAATTCATATCATAATTTTAAAAAAAAAAATGATGATGTATGTTTCAAGCAAAGGGCACAAAAATGCTTATTTTTTCCCCTCTTTAGCTGCTTGTTCAATACCTCTTTTGTCTGATAAAGGGACGTGATAGGGCTCGGCAGAATGATCTCCCAATATGCCCAGCAAGGGGAGGTAACTTGGCTGGAGATAAAATCTTAAAATTGGCTGATTACAGTTCCAGAGAGAAGTGACCAACCTTCCAGCCAGCTCCTTATCCAGATATTTAGCGGCCAGCCGTGCACCGTAGACTTCACTCTGCAAGGCCAGAATGTACTGCCGTAGTTCTTGGTTGTCCTTCCTGAACATCTTCACCTCGGCCTCCAGCCGGGCCAGTGCTTGGGCAGTCTGTTGTCTGCTGGCAAGTTCTGCCTCCTGGGGAAAGGCAGGATCACCAACGGGCTGTACAAATGACCGTGTCATTGACGTAACTATTTCCTACAAATAAGTGCTAAATCAAAGTTAACATTAAAGAATGCTGGCATCTTACCTATAAATCATATCTCAAAGGCCGATTGTGGTCAATTAAAGAACATGCCTTTTTGTGTGTGTGTGTGTGTGTGTGTTTGTGTGTGTTATTATTATTTATAACTCTATACTACATGCCAAATGGAAGACAGAGATTGCCAGGCTCACCAGTTTTTTCTTGATCTCGTGCGAGTCCACCTCTAGTCCTCTTAACTCGTGCACCTCCAGCTGTGAGGAATGAAGCTGCAGCAACATTGTGTGAAGCTCTTTCTCTGTGGCCGACTTGGCCGCCTGCAGCTCTATCATGTCTGACCGCATGTCCACCAACTGGGCCTGAAATCACACATTTACATTAAAATCATGAAAGAAAAGTCAGATCCAGAATATACATTCACGAATATACATGTCTACAGCGTGGCAGTCATGGGCAGACTTCCATCTCAGAGCAATCCATCATATGCAATATGCCGACTGAGATATTTTCGTGTTCCTGTAACTCCATATATTATTCAAATTTCAAAGACCAAAAACCTCCCAAAGTCACTGGCTAAAGAACAGCGCCATCACATTTTGCCCAACTTATATTTTGAGTAAGTCAACTGTACAAAATCCTACATGAACTGCCTATCTCAATTATTCATACGCTTCTTTTTGAAGCATTTTTTTTTCTTGCATTGAAAGACATACTGAAATAGACAACAGACAGGCGATCTTCCTACAGCTTTATACATGTATGATGAAGCCAACCCTCCACCCACCCACCCCTACTCCTCCCCCGACTCCTCTTCAATATTGTTTCAGAAGTAGCTTCTAAATTTCATTGACAATTAATTTTTGTTTGCCATCCCCTTCCCGAGCCCCGGAACATGCGTCATCGGCTTAAGATGAAAGGTTAGATGCCAGCCTAGACTAATTGAACAAATATAAGTATTTCACTCTTTCAGTCTAAAAATTCCAACGACAAAAACCGGGAATGTTGATAGATTTTCATCAGACACATTCATGTATTCAACAGTATCTGCAAAGATCCATAAGATCAAGAACTGCAGTAGCTCCTGGCACACAAAAAGTCGATCCCTTTGTTCGGCGTTCTCTATTCACATTCTTTGTTTTATGATGGGTGTGAGAAGATTAACAGAACTTATTCACAAACCTGGCTTGTTATGTCAAATTTCAAATCTGAAATTAATCAAGACCACCGCCTTGTTATTACAAGAAAGCCAAGATTAAGTATTAAGCCATCGCAGACAGAGACTGAATATATGAGGGCACCCTATGGCAATGGGAAACGAGCGAAGGCAACAATGCAATACAGGGCACGAAATCGAACGGCCAAATGCGTCAGCTGATGAGTTGTGATTGCTTACTTGTCAAATCTTGTTTGTGAAAGATTTTGAAATCCTCTCTGACAGACAAGACAAACAGTTCAGACAAGATGAACATGGTGGAAGAAGACAAAAATAGCCACATAGCCCTGAGCCCGTGATATCCGACGTCCGCCGCCCCTTCCATTCCCCCCCCCCCCCCAAAAAAAAAACCAAAAAGGCAAACATACTTTGCATGCCAAGTTACAGCGAGTAACAAGATTTACAAAATGCCAACAATGATATGACTATCAAAGCCACCAATATTTCAGACTTTGTGGTGGACTGTGAAAACCATCTTTATCGATCCACCGTATTTTTTTCAAGTAGTCGCGCCAAATGTCTGGGCAAAATAATTGATACGTACAAGATAATATTGATAAAGAGATACAAGTGCTCCAATAATGTCTTGCAAGATTTCCTGCATTTGTGAGAGACCCTTTATCCAGAAGATAAAATTATACTGATTTTATCAGCCAGAAAGCTTAGAAACAATCTGAAATTTTTACAAAAAACCATGATGTGAGTATATTTAAAAACAGTTGGTAAAACGTCTTGTTTTTTATAGTTCGCAGGTTTTTGTCTTGATAATCAATCTAGATTGTTGGGTGAGATAATGATAAACATTTATTTCTGATACCGGTCTTGTCATAATTCATTACATATAGGATTCCATCGCTTTATCCGTATGAGACTTACTTCTTGTAGTTTTTTTTTTTCCAACAGGTTTCTGTAAAAGCATTTTTGGCAAGGTTCTCGAGGTGACATTTTTGCTTGTGAACCCACATATTCCATTGCTTTGGTTTAGCCAAAAAAGGGAGGGGAAGAAAAGAGAAGAAAGGGGTTGGGGTGGAGAGGGGGACCAGGAAGACGGTCCAATATGGTGTATGTTGAGTATATATATATTATGGGTCTGTGTGTATATAATTATATGTCTGGGCAGTCTAATAAAGGTGTACATGTAGCGCATATTCCTCAAGCACACTGACTTGCCACACCAAATTTTGGTGC
The DNA here is from genome assembly GCA_039654565.1 of Peronia peronii. Lineage (NCBI taxonomy): Eukaryota > Metazoa > Mollusca > Gastropoda > Systellommatophora > Onchidiidae > Peronia > Peronia peronii. The sequence continues at coordinate 6,816 of JBCEWB010055843.1, forward strand.
GCATCCATAGCACTTTCCCCTCCAATACCTCCATACGATATGGATGTCCACGTGAAGCACAAAATACTACTGCAATGGGTCAAAAAACACCACCATCAACAACAACAACAACAACAGCACCGCCTTTCTTCTGCAAGAAAACACTTTCTGCTGCAATCTATTCTGGCAAAGCCCGTCTCGGATCCAGGCATTCCGCCCATGCCTTTCCGGGTCTCCTTTCTAGCGGCGTAGATTGTTTGACATTCCGACGTCCAGGGTGGCGCCACGCTATTACTACTGTTAAGTTTCCTGTTAGCTTAACCGGTAAAAGAACTAGATCTACACCACGGTGTTGAATCCTAGGCTTCTGTAGATCTATAGTTGTATCGGTGACGACGCAATTTCTTTCTTCCCTTTTTTTCTTTCTTTCTTTTTACCTTCTCTTACTCTGTATCTATAAGAGGGGCAGGCTGGGTGGATTCTTTCTTTCCTTCCTTATTTCTTTCCTCTCACTGTTTTCGCGTTTTTTGTTGGTAGTAATGGTGGGCGTAAAGTAGGGGGGGGGGGGGGGAGAGGGGAGGTCATTTTTTGTCTACTTTACGATGCACTATGATTTCTGTCGTACTGAACCCTGTTTACGAGAAACCCCTCTTCTCTCTCTCTCTCTCTTTATATATAATGGATAAATCTTACTCTTTCTTTTTCTCTCTCTCTTTCTCTCTCTTTATGGCCAGCGCTTCCTTCTCATATTCAAGAGACATCCACAACTTCCTTTAAAAAACAATTAAATAAACAAAAATAAACCCAAGCCCAAACACGTCCTAATGGGAAAAAAAAAAAAGAAACGGAGTCAAAATCGTTTCATAAACCTGAAGTTAAAACATAGTTACAAACTCTCCGCACGAAACGAACGCAATGTGGTGGTCGTCAAGCGAGGTTTTCAAGCTGACCTTATAAAAGCAACCACACATTTACACCAACTAACAAATATGGAAAAAAAATTTAAAAAGTGAAAATGGAAGAAAAAAAGAAAGAAAGAAAAAGAAAAGAAAAGAAAGAAAATGGAAAGAAAGAATGAAAAAAAGAAAGAAAATAAAAAGAACGGAAGGACAAAAGAAAGAAAGAAAGAAAGAAATTTGCAGGCATCTACTGTGACTGTCCATTTGATACTCAGATAACAACACCTGCGTTGTCAAGATCTTTTGAGTCCATTAGCAACATTCACAGCATCTGTTGCTTCCCCAAAGAAACACTGTAGCGCATCAGCACATCTTACCACTTCCAAGTGTTTGTAACAGCCAGGAATACCCTCCCTCTTGCATTATATTCATTGACGAAATCTATTATTGCTAACAGTAAAATTCACATTTTTGTTTTCTTAGACCCTGAGCAGTGAAGAGTTACACATTTTTCGAACTCTACTGATCTGGCCGCTTTTTCACTTTGTTCAACAAACAACCGAATATTTAATAGAAATACCCTCCTTTGGTGTTCCATTGCTGAAAAAGATCACCGATTTCATCACGGGGAAAACCGTCCTAGGTACGAAAACGTTAATTTATAAGAGCGAAATATTTTATTATTTGCGAAATGCAGGGGCGCAAAAGTGGTTGCAGGATTGGGAAGGAATTTTGGGGGAGGGGCTCAGAAACGGATTTATCCCAGGTTTACAAAGGATAATCTGTCTGCAGACCTAAGTTCTCTGGAAAAGTTGGCTAGATGTCCGTTTGATCCCACCCGCGTACGCAGGCACGGAGAGCTTGATGTCTGATTCCCGCTTGGCTGGCTGAATATGAGCAATACTACATTGTCTTAAAGAACAGCATGTATGTGCAGTGCATGCAAACATACACTTTCTCTTTCTCCTCTCTCTCTCTATATATATTTGTGTGTTTCTCTCTGTTTCACTTTCCCTCTCACTGTCTCTCTTTCACACACACAAACACAAGTGCGGACACACAGACGTGTGAACGCGAGGGAAGTCTTAAACAGCGGGAAGGAAGGGCATAAAAGGCAGTGCCAGGCCTTGAAATCATTACACCTAAGCTGTTGTGTGTTACTGTACTAACATTTGCTTCCCGGAACCTGGACAAAAACTAATCAGCAGGAAAACATAAATTATATGTTTCCTGCAGCTCTGCCCGGATGAGTTCTATCTCCCGCCCGCTTTTCCTCGGTCGTTTTCCCCTAAACGTGTGGGTCACTTTACATATCCATCTACCCATCAGTCTATCCCTCCGTTCGTTCGTCCATCAGCCCATCCAATCGTACAATCGCTCGTTTGTCCATCCATCGGTCCGTCCCTTCGTCCGACCGACCGATCATCCATCCATCCATCCGTTTGCTCGTTAGTCCGTTCATCCATCTATCCATTAATCTGTCTGTCCCACCGATCTATCCATCCGCCAATCATTCTATATGTGCCTCCACCCATCCGTTCTTCAAACTCGGGCTCACGTTGCCCCATCTCACCCACTCACTCCATCCATCCATCCGTCATCCATCCATCCATCCATCCATCCATCCATCCATCCATCCATCCATACGTCCATCCATCCATCTATTCCGTTGTCCACACACCCATCTATCTCTCCGTCCATCTTCCTTCCTCCTCCTTCTGTACCCGTGTGTGGCCGTGGATAAGGAAATGAAAAAGAAAATCAAGGAAGTCTGGCACTTCAGTTAACTTCAAACTTCCCATACTGTTAAAGAGGGTATTGTAAACTATTTCAATGCCCGATGAGGACCCTGGATCTTGAAAATCCACGACCAGAGACAGAGAGAGAGAGAGAGAGAGACAGAGAGAGAGAGAGAGAGAAAGAGGGCTCCACCGGACAGAGAAAGCCAGAGAAAGCGATAGAGAGAAAAAAAAAATCCTTTGTGTATGTGTCTATGTGTGTGAGAGAGAGAGGGGAAGAGAGGGTGGATGAGAAGAGAGAGAGGAGGAAGATGGGAATAGACGTGTTAGTATAGTAGGGACGAAGAGAGAGACTTCAACATTTTCTATCCGATTTACATCTGATAATTTTATACAAACAAGTTACCTCATTTTTTTTAGTAATATATGTAAGAACACATCCCCCCCCCCCCCCCCCCCATTAACTCAATGAACCATTAGAGTGGAAACTCGTACGCTCTCCTCGATACTATCATCTGAATTCCCATTAAAAAATAATAATAATTGTATGCAATAAATTAATAATATTACTTTAAGTACTTTTCGAGCAGGTTTGGGATGTCATGGACGGATATCAATACACCGCCACAATGTATCGATTCCAACATAAATAAAAGTTTTTTTGGACATTAGCACAATTTGCAATATTTCTACTCTTTCTTTTAGAAAAAGATACATGAATGAATCACTGAGTGAACGAATGAATGAAATGAATGAACGAATGGGTGAACAAAAGAATGAATGAGTGATTGAGTGAGCGGAATGAGTGAGTGAGCGAATCCCTAAATATAGATACAGCAGAGAAATAACTAAAATTCGTTTTCACTGTACAGATCCAGAGTTAGCAAACTAAAGCCCTTAACAGACAAAAATTGCTCTATGTTGCGCCAAGATTTATTTACCGCAGGTTGGAACTCACTCGCGCGGTCAATGCAGGTGCGAGTTGGGAGACGAAGGTAGGCAGTCACATGTGTACAGAACGTATAAATAATGCCATAGACAAATGACAAAAACACTGTCAGGAAGAAATAGTAAGGACAATTTCATTCACATCTTTCAACCGGCGTTTCTCGTTAGCCGCGTCTAGCACAAGGACACAGTGTTACACGCGAACGGTCCCTTTACCACTGAAATGAACAGACATTTTCAGAACCATATCTCTACATGTTCATATGCACCTGGATGTCTTTGCACATAGACTTTGCGATATACGGTGAAATGAGTAATATGTATATCTTATGGTGAAAGTGTTATCTGCTCAACAACATACACACACACACACACGAAGGGAATAGCGGAATACAATTATAATGAGAAAAGGAAAAGACGAAAGAAAGAAAGAAAGAAAGAAAGAACAAAGAAAAAAAAGAAAAAAAAAGGAAAGAGGCAGCCAGCAAAATGATAAAGAAATAGATAATTGAAAAATGGAGGACGGAAAGAGGGGGGAGGGAAGGAGACCATGATGGAAAAAAGTAAAGAGGAAAGAAAGGGCACACACACACATATACACACACACATACAAAAACGCATTCACAAAAAAGAAATGAAAGAGAAAGGACAAAATAAGAAGGAACGAAGTAAAAAAAAATAAATTTTAAAGCAGGGATGGCTGAAAGCCAGAAAGAACTGGAAGAAAACAAAACAAACAAACAAACAAAAAACAACAATACATGAGGAGCATCAGAGAGAAGGAAAGTCAAAATCACAAATCGGTGGACAGATGGATGCATGGATGGATGGACAGATAGATGACAGAGGGATGGATGGGTGGATGAATGGATAGATGGCCGGACGGACGGACAGACGGATGGATGGATGCATGATGGATGAATGCATGGATGGATAGATGGCTGGGTGAATGGATGGATGGATGAATGGATGGACAGATGGATGAACGGATAGATGGATGGATGGATGGATGGGTGGATGGGTGGATGGATGAACCGACTGACATACTCCATGTTCCCGTAAAGCTGGCATACCAACACAATAGAACAAATGGACAGGGGCCAAGGTTAGAAGGACACTCCCGGTTAAGCACTTTCTAGGCCGAGACAATGAAGAAATAGTTTTCTCCTAAGACAAATGGTAGCAGAAGCGATAATGATTCCGGCGTGAGGCTGTGGCTTTCAGCAGGTAGCTAGTCAGTGAAAGGCGGTAGATAGCCAATGAAAGGGATCCCTCAATGTTTTGGCCTCCTGGTAAATACCATCAGCGCCGCCAATCTACAGAATCTTAGACTCGGGGCGAGTAGGGGGAAGATGGTGGAAATAAATGGTTGCAGGTCAACAGTTGGTGCCATCAAATGGCACTCAGAGACCCTGTAAGTACAACATGGCTACATGCAGTGGCGTGGAATAGGGCCGAGAGATCAGTATGCAGGATGTTCAGCAGTTGGGGGATGATGTTGATTAGATGTAGGTCCATAGCGTGTTGGTATGTCGGCACTATGAACGGTCAAGTGGCAACAGTTGGTTGGATTGATGGATGGATAGATAGATGGACAGACGGGTTGGTGGATGGATGAATAAATGAACTGATAGATTAATGAATGGATGGATAATTGGATGGATAAATAATCTGGCAGATTGATGGGTGAAATGACGGATGGCACCTAACTACAATTTTTACTCAAAATGTGGGTAACATGACCATGAGTGTGTATTTTCCTTCCATGTAACAGTATAGCAGAATCCCTTCTACCATATCTACGATGAGGAAACAAAATAATAAACTGTATAATATATAGCTGTCGGTCTACCATCGATCCAAGACTCGCAGTCCATGTATCATCATCTGTGTTCGAGTAAAGAGAGTCTCGTAGGTTTTCAGTAGAGAGAGAGAGAGAAAGGAAGAGAAATGGCTTGAGAAAGTGAAAGAAAAGACAGGCGATAGGGAGGAGCTAGCAAATGAGTGAAAGAGAAAGAAAGAAAGGACGAATGAGAGAGTGAGAGACAAAAGATGGCATCAATGAGATAGAAAGAGAGAGAGTGTGAGAGAAGGAGAGAAATAAGGAAGACGGCGAGAGACAACACCACTAATCTGTAAGTAATACGATCGTCTATTTCCTTTCTTCCATCTGCAGTTACAAAACAGTTTTGGGTGGTTAACTTCGAAAGCAAAAACACTCTTTCAAGACCGCGTGGGACAGCAGATGGTATTTTTAAAATACAACATTAGAGACTGGAAGTTCCTTCCATTTCCTCCTACTCTCAATTTTAAATGTTCGTCGTCGAAGACAAGGCACCGGAATAAAGGTCCTCTTCTAGTAGCTTTAGTAATATTTTTTTTCCTTTACTTTTTCGTTCTTCTTCTCCTTCTCCATCTAAACATGCAGTCAAGCCTTTTTTGTTGTTTATCCAGTTAAGCTCAATGCGTAATGTACAAACCACAGTGTGTGACCAAAACAAAAACAGTACCCTGTGCAAACTCTTATCAAGTCCCGAATTTCTTAGCGCAAACTCTTTTCAGCCATCGTCAACTATCTCAATGTGTGAACAAGACGAACTAAGATAGGATTTCGCTATTTCACTTTAACTTTAAAAAAAAACGTACTCTCTCTCTCTCTCTGTCGGTAGTCTAGCGGTTGGGCCATCGGACTGGAGATCTAAAGCTCGAATCCTGACTGGTGGGAAAGACGATTTACACACATTTCCTGACTCGGCCCAGGTTTACATGGATATCTGACTATAGACAGTGACTGATATTGTTAGATTGATAAGGATTTGAGCGTCTAACAGGCAGCCCGCCTTGTATACTTCCCAGGAAGTTGAGAACGTTCATGAGTGTCTTCTTTGGTTCTGTCGGGGTAATAATAAATTGTAAAGGGCTTAGAGCCTGTACCGTGCGGGGACAAGCGCTATATGAACGCTCTCTATTATTATTTATTTTCTCTCTCAACATACACACATTAATACACATATTCATATGCATACATAGATCTATATGAATATACATACACATATTTAATTCTTTCACTGCCAAGCTATCCGGGCATTCTCAGACAGTGATCATGGCGTATGTAAAACTTTCTAGACGTTTATGAAAACCTGACATATTATGGACCATCCCTTCAGTTCACCACGAATAACCAAATTGTCGTCGACCATTTTGTTTTTATTACTTCATACATATTTGCTCACAGGTATAAATATCTGATATAGATATTTTTTTTTTCTTAAATCATTCGTGATAATGGTGCTAAGGTAACGGAACATTATAAATCCTAAAAGTGTCAACGAACCGATCTGCTCAAAGTCTTGGTCAGTACACTGCATGTGAATCAATTTCCAGATAAGATACAATGAGCCATTTTGACCGTCAACCAAATGACTTCCTTTTGTCAAGTACAAAAGTATAACGCAAGCACTGTAAAGAAGGGGGGGGAGGGGGGGGCAAACATGTTTTCTCTTACTTCAAATATAAACAACAATATTTTGAAAAATTCACTATGTCATGTGTT
>JBCEWB010055854.1:0-13933 GCA_039654565.1 Peronia peronii
CACTTTTTGATACCATTTTTATACGCAGAAAAGGCAGGGCTTTTAAGAGGAAACAAAAACCCAAAATCGCATTTTTGGAGAAAAATCCAAATTTCAGGACCCTTCCCCCCCCCCCCCCCCCTCCCTTTTAAGAAGAGTTTTAGTCATAAATTTCCTATCCACAGTAGCAGGGTCAAGCTAAGAAGTGAGGCAAACTTCTGGCCGAGGCACCTCGAGAGTCAAATATGGGTGGATGGGATTTCCCAGGATATTGGTATTCTACTGATCAAGCGCATGCATAAAATCGTCACAGAGCTGTGAAAATGGAAAAGGTAAACCTGAAGAAAAGAACGGCGCCGTCACAGCTACATTGGGACTATTACTCTTTTTCACTTCTGATATAATATAAATTAACAATAAAACAGACTGTGTACGTTAGCTCTCTCGATAGTTGTCGTGTTCACTTCATTCTATCCCACCATAATTTTATTTTCTGCTTTACTGGAAAACAGATTTGAAGTGTGGAAAGAAAAAAAAAGGTAAAACAGTCATGTATTAGATCATAAGCTAGGTCAGAAGGTAATCTCGATTTGTACTCTTTTTGTTCATTTCATAGTGTGGACAGATGAGAGAAATAAAGAATATCAAAAGAGGATGCATTCGGTATAACTCGGACACACATTGAGCCTGCATTTATTATTGAGAATGAAACAATAGAAACAGACAAATTTTAAGACCACTCTGTTCCAAATGACCTGTAGTCACAATAACCCGCAGACCACACTTGATTTCAGTAGATCTTTCACTTTTTGGCTTCACTTAGTGGTGGTGGAGGTTAACGTTTTGCTGTTGTTAAGCGCAGTAACGTATGTTGCCATTCAGGGACAAATAGGTCAGGATTTGTTGGAACGCGAGACCTTGTCTTTCCCACCATCCAGGATACAATATTAAACCCTGTCACTCACCCAACCAAAGGACATCATTGTGTGTGTATTCCTGGAAATAATGGACGCATAGAGCACATAACTAATATTTTTAGCAGGGCACCATATGGAGAGATAGTGCAGCTTCAAGGTTTGTCCCAGAATTGACAGAAAATGGAGGCTGGGTGTGAGCCAGTAGTCTCCAGTCTAGGACATATGCACCTATGAAGCTCCTGGTAGTTCGAGTGCAATTTTTGTGTTTCTTCTTGTGATTTTATTGTTTGTTTACCTGAGCCAAAAATGCGGTGAGCTCATTAAGTATCCTAATTTACCAGATAATATGCGAGGGCGGATGAAAAGGCAAGGCAGCCATGAGTGGGCTGAGGTAACACTGCACAAACAGGGAAAGGCATCAGAAGAAAAGACAACAACAAAACAAGTCATTGTTAAATACAGGCGGGGGGTATTTTGTGCACTTGCCTTGTAGATAAACTTTAGTTTAAATAAGCTGATAAAATATTGATAAACTTAATCTTTCCAGCTCTGTCGTATAGATAAATTAAAAACAGCCTTTACTGTAAGAGTGTAAGGATAAAACTTTTACTATAAAGTGAAGAGACATTTTTCACGGAGGAAACAAATTTGTTCCACATTATTGGAGGTTTTACATTATTTGCCTGTAATTTCAGGCACTATTTACAACAAATAGGAAAGATGAATAAACTTGGTTAAATATGCCTGAAATCAAATTTTAACTTTGTAGTACAAGAGTCGATGTTACATACTTTAATCGTAATCATTATCATTATCTTCATTTCTCGTCTAGAGACATCTGGGACGCACCTGGCAAACTATGCACTGGCTTAAGATTTGATAGTGTTTAACTGGTATCAATGTCTCTGCTACTTGTGCACGGGCTTCAGGTTTCTTTCGGTCTGTCATTGCCAAGGGTCGCCAACTGGATCTAATATTCTGTTTCGAATTCATGACATGTGCATGTTATAAATAGGAGACAGAGATTTACTGACAGACACTGCTGATGTTTGTTTCGGCTGAGAGGCTTATGATGTACTGACAAAAATTAACGAAGTTGAGCTCGGAGTTTGCGTCACCCTTATGGAAGTTCTGTCCAGATAACTGGCTAGCTTGGTGAGGTTTTTCTCTCACCTTTTCCATCTATCAAAACAATAAGCAAAGCTAAAGTTTGTGATCTTTTTCCATTCAATACTGACCTTTCCTGTGCGATCCTTCAGAGTGTCATTCCTTATCTGCTCCATGGAGATTTTGAAGTTGATAGGAAAGAAGTTTTCAGAAGCAGCATCCCCGGTTTACATACAGAGGTGCGGAGCGTTCCCAGATTGTGCCATTGACACACTACTGTGCTGGTTTCTTTGAGGTGTTGGATGATTTTGAGTCAGATTCTTTTCCCTACTGAATTTATGATGGCCCGCTTTAGAGAGAATCATGCCAGACTTCGTAAATTAAAGACCATGAATAAGTAACAAAGTTCACTCTCTGATTATAAGTATAACCCACAGAGCATCCAGAGATTAAAGATGATTAATCTGCCTTTCCAAAGACCTGAATACTAGTTCCTCCGCAATGGCTTTCTCTGCTTGATATCTCAGTCTTTCAATGACTCACCATTAATTTAGGGATGATATTTTAGAATCTGGTAATAAGTACTAGCTGATAAGTACAGAGTTAACCTGGGTTGAATTTTTTAAATGCTATTTACTAGTGTTCGACAACACTTGTCAGTGAACGGCACTGGCAGACGGGAACGTATTTGCAAGTTGGTGCTTGGCAGTGTTGGTTTTATTATTTTTTTTTTTCGTTGGTTGATTGTAATCATTTGTAGTGCCCGCCAAATATATTTTTTCCTTTTGTTTGTTTATTATGTTCTGCATGTTACATGTGTGAATGAGGAAGAGTGAAAGAGAGAGAGAGTTTGTGTCCTTGTGTGCACAATTTGTCGTGCTGGAATAAAAATGAAAGATGGAGCAAATCTTGTGGAGGAGTACATGAGAAGGAGTGCAGAAAAAAGTATCGTCTCGTATACTCATTCACAGACACAACGGCGCCGTTACTATTTTGAGAACAATTATGACCAATTACACACATATCACCTCCACTATTTGGAGCGTTCTTGAGAAAGCTAATGTAATATTGTGTTTTTTGACAGAGTTACAGGCTGGCAGAGGCAGCAAATGCTCAGTTATGACAAGCCATATCCTGCCTTTTTTATTTTATTTCATGTATTTGTACTCCCGAGTGCTGCTCGCTGTCTTCACATGGAAACAAAAAGGGTTAAAGTTTACTAATTTTCCTGTCTTCTGTTTTTTACTTATTTGTTTTTGAAGAACGGGAGATGGGAATGACTGGATGGAATATTAATGGCAGACTCCATTTAACGTAACGCCACATTGTTTTTACGGTAGACCATCCCATTCAAGATATTATCATCCATTGATATTATGTTGTTATTGTTTTGTTGTTAATGCCTTTTTTCCCTCATTTTTTTTTTCTCTTTTTTTGTTTGTTCATTTGTAACAGTTTCTCAGTTTCTCTCTCACATTGTGAAATGTACCGTGAAGCAACAACAGACAGATCTTGTTTATTAATATCAACATGATGTAGTATATTATTGTCAAGATAGTGAACTCTCCTAATGATTACTGAGCATTTCAATGGTTTTGTGTAATACACACATACTCAGATTCTGAACTTAAAAACATCGTAAAAGGAGGAAGAGGCAGGAAAAGGGCTGAAATCTGTTTTTCGCTAAATAAAATCGATTTTAGGATTTTGTTTTCTCGAAAAAAGTTCTCCTTTATCCGAATGAAAAAAGTATTTAGAGAAGCGGATGTTATGGTGTTGATTCAAGGGTTGACTGACCCTCCAGGTCCTGGCTCTGTCGGGCCTCTGTCTGCAGTGATGGATCACCAATATTTAACTGGCTACAAGCAAAGTATACATATATCGGGAGCCCAAATGCCAGGAATAGACTTTGGCTGAACCTCTGAGACAACGATAGTTGTGAATTCTGTAGATCTGCTCGTTAATTGACATGAAAGTACGTAGATTATAGATGACTCGATGTACGCAGAATAAAACTGCGCAATAAATATATATATAGATAGATATAGATAGATATAGATATATATTATAAGGTGAATATGAGCGTAAATACGTGATCAACAAAATATGCATGTGAGTCATCTCGTGTGAAAGAATTTTTGGTGTCTACATAATATACTCATGCTGTGGCAATTCTGTTGCATAACACAGATGTTTCAGTAATAAATCAAATGCACGTCGATAAAGAAGTTTTAAATAGATTCTTATCAAACACCATACCTTAAAAAAAAAAAAAAAAGAAAGAAAAGAATACTCTGCATCACTTATTGTGTGGAACTGATCATGCTTTTCTCATTAATTACACCGCAGTTTTGAAGAAAATGCTACAGCTTTGCATGCTCAAAGGGTTTTGTCGTCTACGGCGCAGAATGGTAATCTATGGAAAGATAGGATGATCTTGTTGTTTTAAGGTGGTTGCTGTTGATGTTCTTGTCATGTTATCAATGTTCTAGTCATGGTCTATTTGTTATTGTCTTCGTTGTTATTGATCGATATGGCTGAAACCAGCTTTTCTGTAAGTGATAGGTGAAACATGTGGCAGCTCCACATTTAAAATTGGTTGGCATTTCAGGATTTATAGTTAAGTATACCACGATAATCTAACCTTCACTGTCCTCAACTTCAAAAAAGACGTAAGCTGGGAGGGTATATCCTTATCAACAGTCCAGCGTAGACAGGAAAGGACAATTTAACTCGGTTTGTGACATCTCAACCTAGAAATGCACCTATGAGATACTTGTCTTCCATGTACACACTAACATGCACCGGTTTAACCTTATAACTTGAGATGAGCTGAACGTACCGCCAGTACTCTCTTTGTGTCTAATTACAGTCGTTTTTTGTTCAGTGTCTTCCTGACTACTCTGGTCCTCCATGATGAAGTACTACTTCACTTCTTGGAATCTTTCTTTGAAGCAGAAGGGGAAAAAATTCAATGTCTTCTTTCACTGATTTACTCTAAGCCTGCCTCATTTCTCAAGTTACGTTAAACTATTTGGCTGGAGCTTGGTGTTCCTTTTTTAGTACTTTTTCAATTTTCTTTTAGAGGGCAACGACCCAGCACTCAGTTGAACTGGTATTTAAAATAAATACATCAACAACTTTTTGTTGTTGTTGTTGTTATTATTTTTTTTTTTTTTCTTCTCAGTGATTTCTCTTCCCAAGACATCGCTCTAGGTAAACCCACATTGAGTCTACGAACTCTGTTCTTGTGGAATACTTAATAGTTAAACTCAAATACTTCAGTATTTCTTGCCCTTGTGTGACATTAGTAAATTTATTTCACGATATCTGGCTTGTTATCTTCTCTTCGTTTGATTTTCTTTTTCAGGATACTATGAAAAGGGATGTCCCCGGTAGACGTCGGGCTTCCCTGTCCAAGAAATCAATTGGGCGTTAAGTGACCCCCCCCCCCCAAAAAAAAAAAAAATAATAAAAAGCAGGTTCCAATCTTTCCCGTCCTTTGGTACGATTCAAACCCTTCGGCTCTTTCTTTTTCTTTCCTTTCCTTTTTCTTTTCAACTGACCCACACAAACTATGGTCTTTTGGTATCTGAAAACTTCAGGATTCCTTATTTTCTGCTGCCTTGGTCCTCCTAACCAACGTGAACAGTTATTGCCGGATCCACATGCCTCAGCTGTGAAAGGTGCAGTGAAAGCGATTTTACATTTGAAACGTGGCATAATGAAAATTGAAATCGGGCTCTCTTCAATTTTTTACCATGATAATATAGAGTTTTTGGTATCACTGTGAGGTTTATTCGTTTCCCCTCTCTACTAGTGAAAAATCTTTGTTCTACCTCGAGTAGAATATGAAAAATTGGCAATTCAGGACAATGAGGTTAACCTGCTGTAGTTGTATTTAGTGAGATAATGGCTGATTGATTTTATTCATCCTATTTAGTTTTCATCTAGGCCGTGTCACTTAATAACGAGCTTTGAACCCTTTTATTTGAACAACTTAAACTCTGAAATACATTTTAAAATGACATAGAAGGGTGTTGGAAAAAAGTAAAAGCGTTTAAAATTCATCCATTGCTGGAAAAAATCGTGAATTCTTCAGTTGCTTCAGTTTAACGAGCATCTGACTTGATCGTGTCATGTCTCACTTGTAAAAGGAAGACCCAAAATTATCAGTACCATTCCTGTTCTTCTCCACTGGTCAGATGTGAAAACACTGAGAATGCCATGAAAAGTAAATGAAGCATTATAACACATTTTGATTTTTGGTTTTAGACCTTTAGGGCACTAGAAATGATGAGACTTACTGGACCAGTCCTTTTTATATGTAATTACAGCTTCAGAAAGTAATCGGGTTTTTTTTCACGCCCCATCGCGAACAGAAATAAACCACATGTGACTTTTGAAATTTGCTAGCCGCATAAATAATTCATTTGATTGAAATGGCAACAACAAATGAACACAACAAAGAATTACCTATATATGGAATTAATAAAATAGGCTGATTGGTAAAGAAATTCTGCTTCGTAAAGCATAAATATGCAAAAGCCTAGCTGCCACTAGTAACTAGCAGAATCATTATCATGAATGTAACAAAAGCCCGTAATGAGAAAGATTAATTCTGAGGGTATGGCACGGTCGATTCTCTGACAGCACGATTCATGGGACATAACTCTTGTTTTTCTCCAGCATAACGTTTGTTCACTTGTTACCGTACCTAGTTAAATCTGCAAAGCACGTACATTCTCTTCTCACATTTCTTCCTTACGTGGCGTGTGCCGTTGTTTGTCCCTGTGAATGTTTTACTCATCTACTTTCATTCATCCACTTTCTATTACCCTCTTGTTCTCTTCTCTCTCTCTCTCTCTCTCTCGCCTCTCAGTCCATCGTTTTTTTCTTTATCTTTCCCACTTTTTCTTTCATTTATGGCTTAACTGTTCCAATTACCATTGTTCCATCAAATGTCAGGGTCTCGCTAAATTATTACATTCTTTTCACTGATTCAACGGTCCTTCGGCTTCTTGGATATGGAAGTCTAGCCTTCTCGGATGAGAAGGCAATTTTCCGGAGATCCAGTATGTGCGTTAAAGAACTCTTGGCAATTAAACATCGAATGAAGAGTCCTGTCAAAATTTCCCAAAACTCAGAAATCTCGTTCGATCCATAAAATCTTCTGACCAAACGGGCACTCTTTTCTGTCTTTTGGAGTGCAACTAGTCCTACTCTGAAGATTGAAGCGCTGCTTACATTAATACTACTATCGCACTCCTGGACTGCCCGACTCCGAAACATTCCTATCTAGTTTTCAACTGATGCTCATCTCTCCACTGACATGCTGTTCTCGTTCATCCGTTTTCTCCTTATCTCAGTGTTCTTCTTGTGATTCTAGCCTGACAAACATGAATGTGCATTTGTGTTGTGACACGCTATCTAGTAGTAAAATCTCACTAACGGGGATATCATCTAATTCAATCTGTTTTCATAGATCTTGGGAAAAAAAACATGAACAAATTGGTAATTTTCCATGACTTTTCACCCAAAATGTCAAATTTCTGCAAAACATGGAAACAGATCAGCTAAGTGTTCATTTGACTTTTGTAACCCTCTGTTTTCATGCCAGATTGCATGGCAATATTCCAAATTTTAGGGAAAAAAAAACGAAAGAGAGAAAGAAAAAAAGTTGAATATGAGATTACTAGCGGCGAACAATTTTAATTAAGATCTTCGTGGAATTCTACTGTCAGATCAGTCACATGGTGATATTTCTACTTTTCAGTCCATCTTTGGCCACTTATCACACATACTGGTACTTTGTTTCATTACATAACACTGAAGCTCACCCAAACCTCTCCTAAGAGCACGCTTGGAACAAAACATATGTGGCCTCTGCACCGTGGAACAGTTACATGGCGGGTAATCTTGCACATGAAAGAGATTGAAATTAATTAATTATTATTTCCCTTTATTTATGTCTGTTTGAAATATTAGCCCAGTCGCGGGTTTGACTCTTTATTCCCATCTATCTGCATTTTCCGACTCCGTCACTCGATTTTCTCATTTTCATACGACTCTCACATCAAGTTAAGTACCCATAGATTCTGTAATACGGGAAACGAGTCGGGATTGGTTAGGCCACACTCTGCCTAAGAGACTGGAAAAAATAGATGAGATAAGAAAAGATAAGAGCAGATAAAGTTTATTTGTCCTCAAAAAAAAAAAAAAAGAAGTACAAAAAAACAAATTCCATACGCAGTTGATGAGACTCTCTATACATGCAACATAAATTCACACTTACATGCATATCGTTTTTTATCCGATATGCAAGACAATCAGAATTGGTTCCTCTTCCCCAGTAATTATCTGGATAGTCCTAATAGCAGTTCTGAAGTCTTCCCCAATAATTATCTGGGTAGTCCTAATAGCAGTTCTGAAGTTTTCCCCAGTAATTATCTGGGTATTCCTAATAGCAGTTCTGAAGTTTTCCCCAGTAGTTATCTGGGTATTCCTAACAGCAGTTCTGAAGTCTTCCCCAGTAATTATCTGGGTAGTCCTAATAGCAGTTCTGAAGTTTTCCCCACTAATTATCTGGGTATTCCTAATAGCAGTTCTGAAGTTTTCCCCAGTAATTATCTGGGTAGTCCTAACAGCAGTTCTGAAGTTTTCCCCAGTAATTATCTGGGTATTCCTAATAGCAGTTCTGAAGTTTTCCCTAGTAATTATCTGGGTAGTCCTAACAGCAGTTCTGAAGGTTTCCCCAGTAATTATCTGGGTATTCCTAACAGCAGTTCTGAAGTTTTCCCTAGTAATTATCTGGGTAGTCCTAACAGCAGTTCTGAAGGTTTCCCCAGTAATTATCTGGGTATTCCTAACAGCAGTTCTGAAGTTTTCCCTAGTAATTATCTGGGTAGTCCTAACAGCAGTTCTGAAGGTTTCCCCAGTAATTATCTGGGTATTCCTAATAGCAGTTCTGAAGTTTTTCCTAGTAATTATCTGGGTATTCCTAATAGCAGTTTTGAAGTTTTCCCTAGTAATTATCTGGGTATTCCTAATAGCAGTTCTGAAGTTTTCCCTAGTAATTATCTGAGTAGTCCTAACAGCAGTTCTGAAGTTTTCCCCAGTAATTATCTGAGTATTCCTAATAGCAGTTCTGAAGTTTTCCCCAGTAATTATCTGGGTATTCCTAATAGCAGTTCTGAAGTTTTCCCCAGTAATTATCTGGGTAGTCCTAATAGCAGTTCTGAAGTTTTCTCCAATATTTATCTGGGTAGTCCTAACAGCAGTTCTGAAGTTTTCCCCAGTAATTATCTGGGTAGTCCTAATAGCAGTTCTGAAGTTTTGCACCAGTGAGACATCTTTATAAGCGAGCATTGCCTGCCTTCCTCGTCTACAGATGCATAAGTCGGGACCGCTCAGCGAATGATATCGACTTTTTGTAAACATCTCAGATTTATCCAAGTCATATACAATAATATTAATAGGAGCATTCATATTATAGTGCAAAAACAAAGGGTTTGTCCCGATCATGAAAATATGACCAGCCAAATAAGGTTCGACAAAAAAAAAAAAAAAAAGTTCGTTTCATTTACGAGTAGGCAGGGCAAACCAGGAGAAGAAAAGGTACGCTGAGGTAAGAATGAAACAGCTCTGGTTGCAAGAGAGATGCAGAAATGGTGCGCGGAGGTAAAAATGGATGCACTCGGATGGTCTCTCTGCTTTAAGCAGCAAAAAACGTCTTTGTTCCTGGGAGTCGAACACATTTCCATTTCTTTCTCTGAACTTTTGAAGGTGAGCTCAGTGGAAGAGGACCACAAGTATTTCCCAGGACGAGCGTCACTGAGACTCTACACTCCCCTCGGAGTCATGTTTTCTCGCGGTGCACCATTGGCGACAGGCCAGCGTTTTTCTCGACGTTGCCTGCACTGGTCAAGATGTGTATCCTTATGGATAAATCAAGGATTCGTGTGCTTATTGTAAGACAGAAAATGTGCAAATATAATCTGACTTTATCTCTCCACTCTCTTTCATTTTCTCATCATTCCCCCATCTTCTTCTCTCTCTTCCTGTTCTTTTTTTCCCTGGTACTTTCTTTTATACTGTTGTTGGTTTTTTTTTTCTTTCTGCAAATATTTTTTTTCAACTTTAGATTTCTTTTACTTCAGTCCTTTTTTTTCTTTTGTCACTGTTATTGACGGTGTTGTTGTTGTTGTTATTGTCAATCTATTATATTACATTAATTAATGATCTGTTGTGATGGAGTTGTCACGTTTCACGTCCCTCTCCCCTCCTCCCCCCTCTCTTCTCTCCCAAAAGCCTTCCTTCCTAACTGTCTTATCTCCTCCTTCACCCTGGGCCTAAACACACAGACACACACACACACACACACACACACACACGCACACACACACACGAAACAAACGGAACAAACCAATAAATAACAACGAAAAAAAATCAACTAAGATTCAGTGAGAAAAAGATTAGAGTTGGTTTGCACGATGATCCCCTTGCATTCTGTCCACTCCTGAGCCATAAACTCGAATTCCGCCATCTACTTCGTCATCGTCATCGTTGTCGTCGTCATCCTCGTGGATCTGGGTGGTGGTGTAGAAGGTGGAGGCGCCAGATTTGAACGTGCCACTGCTGGCGGCGACGGCTTCTCTCTCCATCGCCTGGATCTTCCGGTTCTGTTGACGGGAAATTGGCATAGGAAAAGTCTGAGTGAGGGACAAGAATCGGTGGCTTCGTGGCTATGTGTTACATATCATTAAAGACAGCTGGCGATTAGTTAAATGCGTGTTAGTTTGGTTGGTTGGTCATTTGATTTATTGGTGGATGGTAGATGGGTAGATTGTTTGATTGTTTGTTTGGTTGGTTTGCTGTTTGACTGGTTGGTTAGTTGGTTGGTTGATTGGTTGGTTGGTTGGTTAGTTAGTTGGTTGGTTGCTTGGTTGGTTGGTTGATTAGTTGGTTGGTTGGTTGGTTGGTTGGTTGATTAGTTGGCTGGTTAGCCGGCTGTCTGTCTGGTTGATTGGTTGGTTGGTTGGTTGGTTGTTGGTACATACACGCATTAATGAATGAAAACAGGAATTAATGAACGACTGAATGAGCGACTGAATGAATGAATAAGTGAGTTAAACAGTTAATTATTAATTAATTAAAAACAACGACGCTAATCAAATAAAATAGATGACTGTGAAGGAATGAATAACTGGCAATACTCACGATGCGTTCCTGGAATTGAGCCAATGCCACGGTAGGTCCAAATGAGGCAAAGTTATCCTGCAATTCAAGCCCAGGAAAACATTGTCAGTGCATTTCATGAGGGAAGGAAGTACCAGTATGTCACAGAGGGTGTGGTAAAATGTTTTTCTCTCTTCCTCCACCTCCCAGATTCCGCTCTGTATTTCTCGCTATACCTCTATACCTAACTCATATTGTCTTTTTATCTATAGCTCTTTTTTTCTGTATCATTACACTCATTCACATCTCATTTACTCCCTCACGCACTCATCCATTCATTCAATTACTCACTTAAAGACTCACTCACTGATTCACTCGCTTACTCATTCACCCATTCCCTCATTTATTCACTTACTCATTCACCCACTCACTGACTCACTATCACATTAACTCACTTATTCATTCATTCCTCCAAATCTTCATAAACTTACTAACTCATTCACTTACTAGCTTTCTCACTCACTCATTCACTCACTCACCCATTTACTCACTCACTCAATTAGCCCCCCCCCCCCCATTCCTTTATGCAGTCACTAACTCACACACTCACCACAAACTAACTCATTGTCTCACTCATTCCATCACTACCCATCCACCCATTCACTCATTCACTCACTCACTTACTCACTCACTCACTCACCATTCCCTCATTCGCTCACTTACTCATTCAGTCGTTCACTCACTCACTCCCTCCCTCCCTCCCTCCCTCCCTCTCTCCCTCACTCTCACTCTTACTTACTTACTCACTCGCTATCTCACCCAATAACTTGCTAATTTCCTCATTCACTCACCCACTCATCAGTCTTTTCACTGACTCACTCCTCACAAACTCATTCTATCTTTCCATCACCTCTAAGTTTATCATCGCCTTGGCCAGACTTCTTCGGAAGTCTTCCCTGTATCTAGAGAAAGAAACTCTCTGTTTTTTCTTTACATCCGCATCCAATTCTTGTAGTCTGAAACAGAAAACATTCTATCTTAAAGAAGCCAGATGACCTATAGTACATAACAACCCACCATATTATGAACCAATTTGGCTTCAATAGACGACAACCCACTATGAAAACCCATTCTGACTACAATAGATGACAACCCACCGTGAGAACTCATTCTGACTACGCACTTTGAAATCTCACGGTCCAATTTGCTTAGGATAAATACCAATTCGATCTTGAGACATCCGTTTTCCAATGATAGACGTCAACTTAACTGAAGATCCTAATCTGAATATCATAGGTGGCAACCGTTCTTGATATCCTAGTTTCAACACAAAAAATGACAACGCACCTTGAGGTCCCAATTTGACTACAACAGATGACAACCCCTATCAAAAGCCAGTTTTCCAATGATAGATGACAACCTACCTTTGGACTATAATAGATGATGACAAATCTTGAGATCCCAGTTTAATTACATTAGATAACATATACCAATAATAGACAGTTAACCCTCCTTGAATTTCCAATTTCTCTATGAAAGATGACTATAGCTTTTAATAAAATAACATAAAGAGAACATGTACAGAAAAGGGTTGGGAAGCGGTTTGAAGAGAAATCATGAAAGCGACAGAAATGAAAATGACTTGATAAAGTAGAGAGCAAAAAGAAGGCTGAAAAGTACAGAAAACAGAACTTTGTTCAAGAAAATTGAGACTTAGTTCTGCTATCTTTCTCTCTAAGACATCGGCTATTGTTCTAAATGCAATTTTTTACTGCAAAGAAATGCAACAAATTGCTTTTTACGATCCCAGAAAACTGTGCTGAAAGAGGTGGGGAAATGATAGAATATATGCAGGTAAACGTGACCAGATTGATATTACCATTAGCCCTGGCGCACACTTTAGACAAGAGAGAGGGAAGCGCTGCCTGAATAAATCTAGATTTATAGTTGGATCTCGTGGATGATATATCATCATATGAAGCTATTTTTCAAGACAAGACTGAGGAAAAAAAAGCAGGGGGGTTGGGGGGGGGGGCAGACCACAGCTTCTCTCATTCGTAACATCACTGAATCTAGTGATGAAAATCTATGAAGTCAACAGAGCTATTGAAAATCAGAACAAATGGTGAAGAATTATGATATAGATATCATTGGCTGCAGTGGTGAACACGCCTCTGGTGATGCTGACATGTAACAGACGACAGATGACAGATCAAGTATAGGCTAAACTGGAAATTCAGACCATAGACCTGATGATCTAGAATCTGAATATTTAGATCTAGTCACCTATCTTGTGTCTTCACCCGCCCTAGCCCAAACCGTGATCCTAATCCTAACCTAGCCTTAATTATCTATTCAACACCAATCTTAATCCGAACCTTAACCTTCATCTTATTCCTGAGGCTGTCGAACACAGGCATTGTCGCGTTAGAGAAAATCATTTTGGAAATGAAATATGATTTACCTTTCTCATGTGACCATTTTTTGAAGCAATTAAAAGATAAAACATGGCCACTGAGCTCTTTTTTCCCCGGGGGGGGAGGGGGGGGGGGAGGGTAGTCTGCATACGTGGTCAAAGTACACACAGTGTAAAGTATATTGTTAGCAAAAAAAGGCGTTTGGTTCAAGTTCGTTAAATGTCCATCTCAATTGTCTGTCCCTCCATTTGTCCGCCTGTCTATAGGTCGATCCGTCTGTCCATCCGTTTATCTATCTGTCTGTTTGTTTATCTGTGTATCTGTCTGTCTCTCTAT
>JBCEWB010055865.1:0-10340 GCA_039654565.1 Peronia peronii
ATAGATAGATAGATAGATAGATAGATAGATAGATAGATAGATAGATAGATAGATAGATAGATAGATAGATAGAAAATTCATTATTTTATTTAACAGAGAGTATGATTACGTCTACTCTACGTCAAATAGCGTATTAGTGATTTTATATACGTAAGTTATATCATGTTACATTAAGATTATTAAAGTAGATAAATGTCAGTCGCCTGTAACTATACAGGGAACTGCATGCTTGTGATGTCTTCAATATTTCTGCAGGCCAAGGAAAACGCAGATTATATTCCATTGTCTGAATCAGGTAAAGCCTAAATTTTAGGGTCTTTATCAACAATGTCCAATGTGAGGGAATTGTTATCCTTTCATCCTTGAAAACTGGAAACAGCATCGCAATTGTCTTATAGGAAATCATAGAGATCACAACAGTTTTGTTTTTCCTCTTCATTTTGTTTTGTTTTGTTTTTAATTTTTTTTTCTTCTTCTGTATTACATGTATTATTATTATTATTATTACTATTTTATTTATTTATTTTTAGTTGAATTCATTTTTTGAGGTATAAAATTTGATATTGTTTGTGATGAAAGTCTGGAACGTTTGATTAATTATTTGAAATAATTATATTCTGTATTATACGCGTCCATACCACGCCATCTACCCACATTTCACACTTTAGTTCTTAAACTCTTACAATGGAAAGGGTTAGCTTTTATACTGCGATAAGGAAACACCGGATATGCGTCCTGGGTAAAACTAGGTCAACTTTAAGTTCTCTGCATGGTTTAACAGTGGAACCTCCCCCTCCCCTACTCTCCGTTATATTTCTTCTACGACAGCCTGCTCTATATACATGTATTGTATTTTGCTATGGTAAACGTTTTGATGTTTTATTCAAGATGGCGGCTAAGATGAGACTTAAATGCCCTTTTGTATTTCTATTTCTTTCTTCTCCTTCTTTGATTTTCTTTCTCTCTTTTTGCAACACTCTCACTGCTTTTTTTCCTTCTGAAAATTTTTCTTTGAGTTATTATTTGAGACGCGACACGGTGAAATCATGCAGGCGTTCGTCAAACTGAGGCGACCGGAAAAATGACGTGTTTTTCAAGAAAGAATGAATTTTTAACGCAATTTTTTTTTCATCACTAAACCCTTCTATATCAATCTGAAAATGTATTTCAGAGTTCACTTTGCTGAAGTAGACCGAGTAAAAGTTAAAAAAAAAAAAATGTAATTTAGTGGTATGGCCTACCAAGGTTTAATAAGGATTTACAAAAGTGATCAGTCATTTTCTCACTAAATTCAGCTCCAGCAGGTCACCCCCATCGTCTTTAATTGCCAATATCTCAACCTCTGCATAAGGTAGAACAATCATTTTTTCACACACTGAAATGGAAATGAATAATCTTTACAGTGATACCAATAACTCCATATGCTCAAAATTTGACGAGAGCCTGATTTCATTGTGTCGCATCTCAATTTTTCCTCTGTCTTTTTCTGTCATTTCCTTTCTTTTTTCTCCTCCCTTTCAGTGTTTAGTACCTGTTTTTTTCACGTTCAACTTATCTTGATTATGTATTCTGTTTCTTCTCTAGATGAAAGGTTTGTCACAGCCCTTAGACAGTTCCTCTTGGTACCAGTTTGCATTAATGGTTTGTTAATAATAGAGGATGAAAAAATAGCTACAAAAGAAATGTTCCGGGATGCTGTGGTCGTGTGGTCTGCTTCTCGACGAAAAATTCACGTAGCTTTCGAATCTTGGATCCTGCTGTTGGGGGCATGGAAAGGATCGAATATTAGAACCTACATTTATTTCAGTGAGTCATGGGTAGGAAAGCCCGACCTCTAAACTTCTCGGATGAAGGCGACTATATTTTGTGTCAGTTACACACGTTAAAAAAAATCAATGGAGACGCCGCTGTCCGGGAAAAATTTCCTATTTCAAAATTTCTACAAAAAAAAAAAAAAAAAAAATTCTTCTTGCAAAAACGGGACAGGCACTTTAAGTCGAAAAAGTTTTACTTCTTCAGGATTGAAATGCTACATAGAAAATAGAGAGCGAGAGAAAGAAAAAAGGAAAAAGCGAAAAGCAGGTCGCTACTTGCACGTTTACAAAAGTTTGATGTAATGACGCCTGCAGGGACTAGAAAGCTTTCTTGAAAATACCCCCATATATAGAGCGCAAAGGTTTATTGGAGAATAAGAGAGAGAGAGAGAGAGAGAGAGAGAGAGAGAGAGAGAGAAAACATGAAAAGGAGATGAAAAACGCTAATAACGATGGTTATCACCATAATTAATAATAATAACACTTATATAGCGCTTGTTCCCGTATGAATTAGAATGGCATACAATTAGAACCACCATGACGTACTTTTGTTTCCGTTCAGCAGTTTAAAATATATTTCCTTCTCCTTTATCTGAGTCTATCTCTCGCCTCGATACTAACTTTGTACATTCTCGTCTTGACCCAATGGCCAGCTGTTACTCGCTCCTGAGTATCAGAGACATACGGTAATTACTATGTAGCTTGGAGTGGGCGGGAATGTGGTCTGTCACAGTCCACTTGACATGTCACATCAGTCATAGTCATACACATGTGGCCATTGTTTCTGTTTCTAAAACTCTCTGTCATAGAGCAGAATAGTGATGGGAAAACCTTCATTTGCTGACAGTAGGATCAAAAATGATACAAAAAGTGATATCTATATTATTTATAATCCATAATGTGTCTATATCTATTTATCCTACATAGAAATTTGCTAATTAGCTGACATTATCAGGAGCCATGTATGACCCCAAGACGTGATAAAAACACACTGTGAGAAAACAATTTCATTTGTCAGTTCAATGCAAATTTAGTTACTATTAGTAACAGTAAAGTCGTTTTTTTCTTTTCAATGATTTCTCTCCCCCCCTCCCTCTCCCCCCCCCCCCCCCCACCTCCTTCTCTTTTACGACACATCCGTTATTGTCAGAGGAAAAGAAAAGATCAACTAAAAACACAAACTCTAAATGTGCTGTGCAATATTTTACGTAATAATTGTAATCTGATCAGTTTACTGAGTCGCGAGAAAACGATACCTTTGATTGTCCCAGCAAACTTTAACATATACTGCCATAGCAAGTACATGCAATATTTTTTTTACCCTAAATTTGTTTAGAATCCCTGGCAAATTCTCCATCTAGCTAGTACTTCTGTGGCATAATTAAGACATCTCAGCAGTAATTATACTATTATGATTATTTCAAACACATCTCCGACTCCTAGAAAACTCGCATGGTTGGCAGGTTCAGTGAACGCCAGGTGCAAATGGCGGCGAGCACGCGCGCGCCAAGCTTCCCTCTCTGCTCTCTCCGGCCCGGTCTATCGATCTCGAATGCAGGCAGAAATAACAGCGCAAGCCAAGGCGACCGCGCTCTTTTTGGACATCCCTCGCGTCCCCCCTCGCTGTTTTTGTTACCAGTTGAACTGACACACGCCTCATACACATCGATAAAGAACACACACACACACATTGGTAAACACATAACGGGTCAAACATGTCGTGTGTGCCTTATCGCTACCTGCTTTGTTTAGTGTTCCGAATGGACAGAAGAATTCTAACAGTATAGTCTCGGTATTGGACGTTCACTGGATGTTACAGTATGTCAAATACAGCGAATAGACATTCAAACGAATGTACGATAGAGCTAGATCTAGATCTACATTGTACTGTGTGATTGTGATACTTTCTGTATTTCTCTGCTCGTTTGATGGATATCCATGGATTTTACACCGTCGATATTGAATCTTTGACCTGGCTTTTTACTGTTTTCCTATCGCGAGGCGACAAAATAAGAATGTCAATATTGCGCACGTCGAACATCTGAAAAAAAAAAAAAAAAATCTCCGCCAGCCAACGCCCAACTTTTTTCCATGGAGTTCCTACAAGGTGCCAGTTAGTTCCGGCAGTGATACCTACATTCTCACATGTTCCATCAGCGCTCTGGATTAAAAGACAACATAAATGGTGCTGGAACGAACA
This sequence comes from Peronia peronii, assembly GCA_039654565.1. NCBI lineage: Eukaryota > Metazoa > Mollusca > Gastropoda > Systellommatophora > Onchidiidae > Peronia > Peronia peronii. The sequence goes on from JBCEWB010055865.1 coordinate 4,015, forward strand.
GGAAAACAATAAGGTAAGACAACACGACAATGTGCATGCAGCATTTTGCTGTGGAAATAAGATGCGAATCCGAGGACAACAAGTACACAGCTCAAGTGACACCTGAAATTTGTGTCCGCCTTCAAATCTTAAGCAAATTAAGCATAACATGGATGTGAATCTTCTATATTTACATGCTGTGTTAATTTATCGTTCACTCATCGATATTATTTATTAGCCGTGGGTAAATTTTGTCTAAAGACCTTCATGTGATTCTTTGTGCAGTTAAATCTCTACATTTCCTCATTCTGGGATAGTCCTCAACTAAACCACAGTAGAAACGCGATAATGGTCTTCTTTGCTTGTATTATGGACACCTAAAAAATAGGAAACCGTGAATGCTATCGAAAAAAAAAAAAAAAACTCAAAAAAAAAAAAATCTGATAGAACCGCAGATCATTTCAAATTGCTCTATCAGGTCTTCAGCCTCCTCTCCCCTCCCTCCCCCCTCCCTCCGTCCTTCCCGTGCTCTTCTTTCATCAGTTCTGGCGGGATCAAAATGTAAGTTAGAATGATAATAGCGCTGTGCCGTCCTTAGACATTGTCTGCCATAGGCTTTGAAAGATACACATTCGTGACAAACTCTCCTGCACAGACTGAATCTGTGAACGGGCTTAGAAAGACAGAGAACTGTAGACAGTATCGGTGACAGACTTTGGCCTGAATTTCCAAGAACAACCTTTGGAATAAGATACGATAAGATAAGTTATAAGACAAGACAAGCTTTATTTGTCCTTAAAAGGAAATTCCATTCACAGTTGTTAACGATACAATACACATAATTATGTACGACGCATTCATATTAGGGGCGGACAAAAATATCACTCATAGTATCAGAACAAGACGGACTCCAGAATAAAGTTCAAATTTTTATTTAATCCATTATTACTATTAGTGGTACTAACTAGCAGAGTAATTGTCATGATAGTAATAGTAGTGGTTATTGTAGTAGTAGAGTAACAGTAGTAGTAATTATGGTAGTAGTTGTAATAGTAGCAGTTGTAGTAAAAGTAGTAATGGTAATAATAGTAGTAGTAGTAGTAGAAGTAGAGGTAACAGTAGTAATGATAATAGCGTAGTAATAGTGGTAGTAGTAATAGTGGTGGTAGTAATAGTAGTAGTAGTAGAAGTAGAAGTAGCAGCATCGGTAGTACTTTTTAGTAGTAGTAATAGTGGTTGTGGTAGTAGTAGGAGAAGTATTTGTAATAGTAGTAATGGTAGTTGTACAATAGTAGCAGCCGATTGCTGATGATATAGCGATAATGGTAGAAGTGAAAAACCGGAAAGGGGGGGGGGGATGTTGGAGCAGTACACGTAGTATAAGAGATGATCGCCGTGACAGTGCTCGTGGTAAATAATATTTAATAGTTGTAGATCTAATAGCAGTAGTAACTAGTAGCCGTATTCATGTATGTTATATATGTGTGGTCGACAGTGGCTAACGATTAAGTCACGATAAATGCAAATAAATCTGTTTTTATATACTGACATGAGTACGTCATTCTGTTAACTGTTAGCGATATCGCTCAAGCCACAGCCGCACACGTGTAGGTGTGGGTGAGTCACTTTAATCCTATACATGTTCAACGTCAGGGAACGATCCTATCAGAGATAACTAGAGCAGTGTATGACGTCGTTTCTTGGCGGTGTTCGATAACTCAGGCTGTAAGGAGATATTTTATATACGCCAGCTTTTTCTCGCTCACATCATGGATGGATGGATGGATGGATAGACGGACCGATGGATGGATCGATGGATGAATCGATGGATGGATGGATAGATGGATGGGTGAATGATTGGATGGATGGATGAATGGATGGATGAATCGATGGATGGATGGGTGGATGGACTGATGGGTGGATGGGTAGATGGAAGGCTGGTTGGCTCGCTGGATGAATGGATGGATGGATGGAAGGATGGATGGAAGGAAGGATAGATGGACGAATGGAAGGATGGGAAGTTGGCTGGCTGGCTAGATGGATGGACAGACGGACGGATTTAATGACGTATGCATAGGTGGATGGATATGTGTACCTATATATGTATACTCGTAAAAAGGAAAAAAAAGAAGGCCTAGATCTATCTTGTTTGCACTTTTCTATACATTGTGATGCTGGCCAAGACATATTTCCTGGTGGACATATGAAATATGATTACAGTATGTTTACATCTCTCAACCTCCCGCGGGTGGTTATCTCGGTATGAAATAATCATATTCCTGTTCATTTATCTGCCGCTCCGCTCAAGGTTAGGGATGTTGGGATATATTGTTCCCTCACTGGCACTCTTGTGAAGAAATTTGTTGCCAGACAGAACATTTACTTATGCGAGATCAAGTAATTTGCGTGGAGTCGATCTGAAACCACTTCAGATAATTAGAATTGTGTGTGTATGTGTGCGTGTGTTTTCTTCATCAGTCTGAGAGATAATTTTCAACCATTCCTTTGAAATGTTTGCGAGTCAAACCTATTTTTTTCTTTTTCTTTCTTTCTTTCTCTCTCTCTGCCTTCTTAAAATTCTTTCTCTCTTTGTTTGTTTCTTTCTTTCCTTTAAACTTTTCTTTCTTTTTTTTTTTTTGTCGTGCACATTAAATTTGTGACTTCTAGCTAAGAAGGAGTGTAGTCCACCATGTGTGTGTGTGAGCCATATTTGTGGGTGAGTACTCAAAAAATGGCTGTGCTGTCCACCATCATCGGAAACACAACTCTTGTTAAACATCTGAGGTTCCTTCCGATACTCCTCTGGACTCTGGACTACGCTATAGTAAATTCAATAGATCTATACCCAATGCAAATATGGACTGAAATATCCCAATTTAAGTCCAGGGAGTGTCCTGTCAAAGAGAGGGAATTGTACATATGTGTGTGTGTGTGGGGGGGGGGGGGAGGGAGGGGGTGAAATCAATTAATGAGAACTGATCTTTAAATCATGAGATCAGTTTGTAAACGGAAGCTCCGAAATTAAATCGGTTAATCAATCAGTCAAGCATGCAGGTATTTATGGATATAGGGTTATTTGTAGTATATATAATGTAAATTGGAAACACACCTGCAGACTGCCGCTCTGGATATATCGAGGATGATTTCGTGCTAACTCTAAGTAATCAAATAACATTGATGCATAGCTCTACTATTTCGTGTACCATACTCTCGTAGGCTCCTGATCGCAAGGCTGAAAATCCCCTTTATTGGTGTTTCATGGAAAATTTCCTTTGCTTCACAATATTTTTTTCCCCTGGTGATTTCGCAAAGCCTTTTGGAAACTAAGGTTTGGTAAATCCTTTGGGGTTTATAGTGTTAAAGAAAATATTGGATACTCACAGTTATAAAAAGGAGACATTACGCGCGATACATGTTGGCATACTCAGTATTAGTCAGGTAATCACTCGATCAGGTATACAGGTAGGGGGTTTGGTTCATTGTTTTGTCTAAATCGGGAAACACACCTGCTCATCTCCTGATAAAGCGATCGCGGTGATTATTTCCTGCCCACGATTACTAATCACATGACTTTCTGCTTATTTTACTGACTTCGTTCTGTTCCTCATTGCAGTGTTGGAAATTCCCGATGTTTCACGACGTATTTCCCCCGTTATTTCGCAAACCCAAATGAACCCGCCCCCGCCCCCCCCCCCACCCCCAAAAGTCGCCCTATTTGTAACACCGTGTTATCAGTATTTATTCAGAATGGAGATGGCTATGTGGTAATACTAATTAGTACTGAAATACTAGAGTAACACAACCAAACGTAGATTACAAAGAGGTCCTGGTATGAGACAAAAATAGTAATTATACAGTGTCAATATCGATCAGTATGTCACGAATACACATATTCTCATACAGAAATTATCAGCATATTTTGTATTTTATATAACAGCTCAATTTTGAGTTCCATTCTGTTGATGTTTTAAATATGCTAAAAACATGGAAGTTCATTTTATGGTATAGCACAGTAGAATCTGTGAGGTATAAAGTTAGAGATGTATTACATATCAGATCTGAAAGTCCATGTTAAACGGTGGCATTTTAGAAGAAATATCAGAAATTCTTGTTGGCAAGATATTCTGACATATTTGTATTGAGACTGAGACAAGTATCTTTAATAGCTGGAAAGAAGAAGAAGAAGAAGAAGAAGAAGAAGAAGAAGAAGAAGAAGAAGAAGAAGAAGAAGAAGAAAAAGGTGGCGGAGAAGAAGAGGCAGACAGTTTTAGATAAGAGGGGATTTTCGTTCATTCATTGAGTCATTATGTTTAGCCCTTTCACAGTTGTAATAGTTGTATTTATGCGTATCTCTCTGAATTTCATATAATTGAACAGTAGGCGAGCACACCAGAGCAATGTGTTCGCACAGAAGGTGAGTAAGTTATGCACTCTCTACTTCTCAACATCTGGTACATGGTGTCCTTTCTCCACCGACGGAATGCGACGCGTACAAGGACGGAGAATTGTTACGCACGGTCATTCACTGTTGATGAGTAGTGCGTGACATCTGGTACTAACCCCTCCCCCCCCCCCCCATCAACCCGGCCTCCTCCCGTCCCTACCCTTTCTTAACGACAGTCTTTTTCCAAGTTTTATCAATATTTCTCCTTCGCAGTCTTCCCGACATCAACTGATTAAGATCAAATTTTAGACTATTTTTATTCTCAAGGAAAAACGACAGGAGAAAAACACGAGTTTATCTGTAAGGAGAACCAGGAGAAATCTTTAGCTTAATTTATTGAGTCATTCAGTTTCTTCATAAACAACAAACAACAACAACAACAACAACAACACAACAACAACAATAACAATAACATGTAACCGAGTAAGAGGACAAAATGTACAATGAGGCCCGGGTCCTGAAATGACATGAAACAGTAAATGTCATAATTACATGTATGTAGTATTCACTTGTAAAAATAAATTAATGACAATAACAATAGCTGCTTCAGAGGACTGTTGAAGACTTTCGGTTTTAATGAATGCCTCAAAGGATATATAATGAAAGAGAAAGAGAGAGAGAGAGAGAGAGAGAAAGAGAGAGCGAGAGAGAGCGAGAGAGACCACTTCATTTCTCGCTCGTCTCTTTAATCTGTGAGAGTCTAGCGTGACACGAGGCAGTAGAGAATGGCTTATTAAGAGGGCCAATTGCGTTTTTACTTTAAAACTTTACTTAGAGGGATGGAAGCAACGAGACCATGTTATTTCTCGCCAGTTTGTCGTGCTAAGCGTAAGACTGGAGACTGGGAAGATGAAAAATGTGGGCCTGTGATATGCCTTATATGATATTTAGGCGTCGGACAAGCTGTGCTGTTCGCGATACAAATATTAAACACAGACGGAGCCTGTCAAACAAATAGCTGCATGTAAACACCTGAATTTGAATAATGGTTGAGGGAAAGAACGAGAGAGGGAGAGAGAGAGAGAGAGAGAGAGAGAAAACAGAGGTGGGGAAAAGAGAAAGAAAGATAGGAAAGAGTGGGGGGAAGGAATATAATAATGTTAGGAGTGAGGGAGAGAGAGAGAAAGAGAGAAAGAATAGAGGTGCGGAAAAGAGGACGAAAGATAGGAAAGGATAGGCGGGCGGAATACAGAAATGTTAGGAGTGAATGAGAGGGAGAGGAGGGGAAGAGAGAGAGAGAGGGAAAGAACAGATGGGGAGTAGAGAAAGAAAGATAGGAAAGAGTGGGCGGAAGGAGTATAAAAATGTAACAGTGAGTGAGAGAGGGAGAAATAGAGGATGGGTTAGAGAGAAAGGATAGAAATTGCGAAAGGAAGAGGAGGCAAGGGAAATGAAAGAGGGCAAGAAGAAAGAAATGGGTGTGTATCAGAGACAGAGAGTGAAAAAAAGAACAGAAGGAAGAAGAATAAAGAGAGGGGCTAGGAACAGAAGGTGGACTAGAGAGAAGACACAGAGAGATAGTAAGAGTGAAGAAGAGAGGGAGGAGAAGGGATAGAGTCAGAGAATGAGAAGAAAGTGTTGGAGAGAAAGAGGGAGAGAAAGAAGGAGAAGAAAAAAAGAGAAGAAAGACGGAGGGATAATTTAAGCAGAAAAAGGATGAAAACACAAGCACACAAACTTTCACATACACAGACACACTCACAGAATACACAGAAACACACACGCACACAGCTACACAAACAAAGACAAACAAACAAACAAACAAACAAAAACCACATTTTTTTCATCCTCATATTAATCTAAGTTCAGGCATCCCTTAAGAACATTGATACAAATCTACTACAATCTGTGACCATTCAGACCGGTTTCCATCCTTTCTAAACTACAACAGAAGAACAAGGGG
>JBCEWB010055886.1:0-13930 GCA_039654565.1 Peronia peronii
CCCCCCCCCCCCCCCCCCCCCCCCCCCCCCCCCCCCCCCCCCCCCCCCCCCCCCCCCCCCCCCCCCCCTCCCCCAGTTAAATAAACAGAAGACGTAGTCATAAAAAGTGTATATTATTATATTACAGTAGCACGAATTCCTCATAGAACAAGAGCGGTATGCGGCACAGTAGCTCCTGATCTGACCTACTCAGAGTGGACAGTGGTCACTCAGCTGTCACGCACGAGTGGTAGATTAAAGTGGAGTGGACGTCTTTCACATTCGGACAATGATGTATCCGTCAAATCTAGAGGCTGGTCAATCAGGTGATGCTGTTCCACCTCATGAACAATGGGGCAGCAGAGCACATTATCATGATGATGTCAAACTTAAATGTCAGGATAGTCAGCCCTACTATTAAATACCAAGTTGGCAATTTGTTTGTTTGCTTGTTTGTTTTCCAGAGAACTGAATCATTGAACAGTTGCTGAACAGTCTATTGATCACATTCGATTATTCCCGCTCTGTATCCGAATTCTGCCAACGGTTTCCTACTCGACATTCAATCTAAAATTCCATATCAAAGTGATCATGTGACTTGCTGGCGGGCATAGGAAATTGAACAAGTCATTGAAGTCAAATACTTACCCTGGGGCAGGACATGCAAACCAAACAGTTCTAGAATCAAGGAAACACAAGAGTTAATCCAAGACGGCTGGTCCGAGAACCTGAGTCTGGAAGCTGTGGACAGCTAACCGTGAGTGCTGGTCCAATTCTCTAACTAGAGATAGCATAAGCACATACCCGTCTGCTTCACCTATTAGATGGGGGGAGGGAGGAGGGGGGGGCAGATTTTCCCCGGTGTACACGCCCCCGCACGTGCAAGCGTGTGCGCATGCGCGTGACCTCACCGGCTACCCTTATTTGGCACATCCAAACATGCAGGTAAAGAAAACAAAATGGCGGCTAGGCGAACAGAGTGAGATACGGAAACACCATCTGGAATCCGTTATCTGAAGGAAATTTGAGATTTGGCTTTATGAATGAGAACTGACCAAGTAAACTCCTCAAATTGAGAATCACAAATCATTGTTGGCGTATCCAGCCCTGTGCTAGAAGATGCTCTCTCTCTGTCTCTCCCCCTTTTCCCCTACAACCTAGTGGTGGGACAGGGGAGGCGGAAATCGGAACACAAGTGGAGCTCAAAACTATCCAGGATCCAGTTATCCGTGAAACAGTGACATAAGGTAATCCATGGATAAACGGGATTCAACACAATAATATATCCATCATGTGTTATGGTGAATGTATCCATAGGCAGGGAAAAAGACGGGATGAGGAAAACAGGTCAGCACACAGCACACTACACAGAACACACTACACACCACACGGCACACCCAGGTGGAGGAGAGTGTAACTGAAGATGGTGCAAGCAAAGGTAGCACACAAATCCCGATAGGAACTCAAATGTCTCTATTGGTCAGCTTCTACAGCAGCGCATCTCTCACTGACAGGCCTTAACTCTTTTAACTCTACAGTGCTGGAATCAAATCTACACCTAATCTAACTGGGGAGACAGCAGCTCAAAGCTATACGCTTTTTTATTTGTTTCGACTTTTCAGTGTTAACACTCACTTTGGCCAGTGTGGAAGCGTCCGTTGCGTAGTGCATGGTGAATATCTGCCTTATTGTCCAACTGGAATGCATGTTGCATGTTACAATTACAGAAATCCCAGTGTTACATGTTATACTGACTGACTTCTGACTAAGGGCCAAACTGTTTTAAGTCATTCAGATTTAACTCAGGGCTACGCGTGTCCGGCCATACAAAGGAATGGCCGGTCGAGCTAATCCGCAGGGATTATGTTTAAAGGTACGCGACAATCGGTTCGGCACCGCGGCTGGACCAGGCCTTTGGTTCTTACTATGGCTCGCCACATATCAGTCAGATTGTCACTTTTCTTTGACTCGGACTTACTCTATAAAATGTCCAGCCTTGGCTGGGACCGCGCAGTGTTCCCAGCGTGTGTCCCAAATGGTTTGTCGTGCCTTTTACAAACACAGATACCCATCAACTTCCAGTATGTTCACAAGCAGCGTTTGAAATGGTGGAGACTTCCCTAATTCTAGAAAAAATTAATGTTGTTTTACTGTGTGAATCTCGCCATACTAGCTAGTTCTACAACCTTGAACTTTGAAGGTCAAGCGACTGAGCCCAGGTGAGTGGGCCCCAGGTCAAAGGTCAGAGCCGAGCACCGGTGCCCGGTGAGAGGTGCCGGTCAAACCGAATGCACACAGCACACGAACTAGACCGTTTCAAAAGTGCTACCAGTCAACTAAAAATTAAATGATTGAACCGAAACAAACTAAAAAGACATTAGCAATGACTGCTGAGGGATAGAAAGAAAGTGGTAAGGTATGGGGGAAACACTGCACACATAGGGAACGAACGAAGGAGAAAAAAAATGTGAGAAACTAAGGATAAGGGGATGTGTTAACTCAGGCTAGTACTTACGATGCAAAGGCTGCTCTACCAGACCCTGACAGCTCCTACCTTTATATACCTGCCCGCGTGGGCCAACCCTCAGCAGTTATGTAAGGCTTGCTGTGATTGGCCACGGACAGATACCCGAGCGAAGCGCGAGGGCCTGGGAACCCAGGGAGATGTGCCGGCCCGGCCGCTCTATATGGAAGCTGAGGAATTCTTGGGTGAGTACGTCTGACGGGCAGACAGCTCACCTCTCTACCTGCCGCTCCCCGCCCCTCCCCGTCAGACCCAGCATTTACCTGTCACGTGAAGTCAGGCTCGCCTCGCCAAGGTGATAAGGCCTTCTGCTGGTAACCTCGACCAAACCCATTCCTTCAGAGATCTATCTCTCCCCACCCACCCCACCCCCCACCCCCCATCCTCCTCCTCTCTCTCTCTCTCTCTCTTTCCCTCTCTCCGAATACAACTTTTACTTTCTCTCCTCTGAATGAATTCCTCCTTCTTTATCTTTCTCAAATGTCCCGGTTCTCCTCCCTTCACATTTTCCTCCGCTCCATGTCCTCCCTATGTCATTTTCATGTCCTCTCATGTCCCCTTCCTGCCTCATGTCCTCTCTCTCATTTTCATATCCTCTCCTGTGTCCGCTTTCTGCCTTAAGTCCTTCCTGTGTCATTTTCATGTCCTGCCTATGTCATTTTCATGTCCTCTCTATGTCCCCCTCTTGTCTCATGTCCTCTCTATCTCATTTTCATGTCCTCTCATGTCTCCTTCCTGTCTCATGTCCTCTCTATGTCATTTTCATGTCCTGTCTATGTCCCCCTCTTGTCTCATGTCCTCTCTATCTCATTTTCATGTCCTCTCCATCTCCGCTTCCTGCCTCATGTCCTCCCTGTGTCATTTTCATGTCCTCTCCATGCCATTTCCATGTCCTCTCCATGTCCTCTTTCTGGGTCATGTCCTCCCTATGTCCTTCTCTTATTGTGATCCTTTCTGTCTGACCCTCCCCAAGTAGAACAGAGTTCAGCAAAATTTGGGAAACTTCCATCGACCCGCCAAAGTTTGTCACACTTCTTGGTTTGACCCTGTTACGGTGGGTAGGAAATTTATGATGAAAACTCTTCTCTATGAACGACAGACTCATGGTCAATTGAACCTAGATACTCTCCAAATAATAATAATAGTAGTGAGTAGTGTTAATAGTTACGTAGGAAAGAGACTGACGTACTTCGGGCTAAAATAAGAACCTTTCGGCTCAGACCGGAAATGAGGCAAAATCTTGTAAACATAGCGCTTCGCTTTCATTGTGATTGTGTTGATATACTTGATTGGCGGTAAGTTTTCAGTATTTTATGAAATTTTTGTATTCCATCGTGACCACGGGCTTTGAGATCAAATCTTGTTTAAGAGCTACAAGATTATTTATGAGCGAGACATAAATAGTTTTAAGAAACAGGACCTTGTTGGCTTGAGTCGAAGTGCTGAATTCTGGGCATCGAGTTGGACCCAGATAGTATTTTGGAGTGTAAGACCGACACCCTAAAGGCGAAAGTGACAGTACCAGCATAAATTAGCCCATTCCTACCCAGTTTGATGTGTCAAATGACTTAAGCCAAATTCTAATGTTAAAAGCATTTGATATCTTATTCTTACCTTGCCTGGTCGAGAGACTGCGAATGCCACATGTTTGCCTCACTTCCGGACTGGAAATTTACTTCCTGCCGGAAACCCCGTTGAGTTTGTCCCGAAATCTTGCGGAATTCTATTAGAAATATCACACCTGACCAGCCCCTGTTGAAAATGGGAGAGACGGGCAATGCCATCTGACCCAGAAGAAAAAAACAACCAGCTTTATAAACAATAGAGAGATAAGCTACCAATATTACCTGGGAGTCACCCTGGCTCTGTGGTTTGATGTCGGCTCCAAGGTGAAAACAACTCACATCAATGAGGTTGTGGCAGAGGATCGACTTACGCGTCCTCCCACTGGGGGATGGAAGGATACGAAGATCGAAAGCTGCATTTTCTTCAGTGACTCAACAGTCCCCTAGCTCATCTGGGTAAGGAAGCCCGATGACTAGCCTCTCTCGGATAAAGGCGAATATATTTCGGAAGTCTCGTGTGCATGTTACGCACGTTAGTTAAAGAGCCCCTGGCAGTTTAAAATCGATGAAAGGTAGGCTGCGTGCCGCTGTCCCTGCCCTCAAAAATTCTTAGCTAAACCAGGCAGCCAAGTAAAACCGAGATACTCGTACTCTATTAGGATTGAAAGGCTTAAGAAAAATAAACTACCAGATTCCTGATTTACACACACACACACTCTCTCTCACACGCACACACTCACTACCCGCATACTCACAGGCACTCACACATACACACGTACAAAGTATCAAACTTTGGGCCAGCACATCCGGTAAAGACTTAAGTGCAATAAAACAAATGATGGAAGAAATGAGAGCAAGTATGGCCGGGTTTCCGACTGTCCATCTCACAGAAATCCACAGCCCAGAGTGGATAGAGTGGATAGTGGATAAAGAAGGATAGAATGATAAAGAGTGGATAAAATAGTTAGGGGGCAGTGGACAGAATGGAAACAATGGATAGAGTTGATAGATGGATAGAATGGATGGAGTGAATTGAGTGGATAAAGAATAAACTGAATAGAATGGATAAAGTGGATAGAGCGAATAAATTAGCCAGCTGAATAGAATGAATAAAGTGGATAGAGCTTCAAAATGGATAGAGTGGCTAGAGCTGGTAGAGTGCATAGAATGGATATATGGATAGAGTCAATAGAATTGACAGAGTGGATAAAGTAGATAGAATGAATAGAATATGATAGAGTTGATAGTGTGGATAGAATGGATAGAGTGAATAGAGTATGTAGAGTTCATAGGATGGACAGAGTTAATAAAATTAGTAAAATAAATAAAGTGGATAGAGTGGATAAAGTGGACAGCATAGATAAAGTGGATAAAATAGATAGAGGGAATAGACTCAATATAGTTGACAGAATGAATAGAGTGAATGGAATAATAGAGTCAATAGAGTTGGTAGAGTAGTTGGACTGAATAGATTGGTGGAATGGATAGGGTGTATAGCGTGGATAAAGTGGCCAGAGTGGATAGAATGGATAGAGTTGATCGAGTTATTAAAAAGTGGTTCCAGTTAAATACAGTGGATAGAGTGAATATACAGTGAATAGATTGACAGAGTGGATAGAGTTGATAAAGTACATAGAATAAATAGAGAGATGATGGTGGTGATAAAGGTGATAGAGCAGATAGAGTGGATAGAGTGGATAAAGTGGATAGAGTGAATAACGTGGGTAGAATGGATAGAGTTGTTGGAATAGATACGGTAGATAGAGTTGTAAGAGTGGATCAAGTGGATAGAATGGACAGGGTGGATAGAATGGATAGAGTGGATAGAGCGAATAGTGTGGAAAGAGTGGATAAAGTAGACAGAGTGGGCAGATGGTTAGAGTGGATAAAATGAATAGTGTAGCTAGAGCGGATAAATAGGATAGGGTGAATAGAGTGAATGAGATCGATAGCATTTATGGAGTGGATAGAGTGGATATAGTGGATAGACTGGATAGAGTGAATAGAATGGATAGAGTGAATATAGTGATTAGAGTTGACAGGACGATAGAGTTTATAGAGTAGATATAGGAGAGAGAGCGAATAGAGTGGATCAAGTGGAAAAAGTGGAAAGAATGAAGAGAGTGAATTTAGCGGATAGAGTGGATAGAGTGAAATGAGCGGATAGACTGGATAGAGTGAACTGAGCAGGTAGACTGGATAGAGTGAATTGAGAGGATAGAATGGATAGAATGAATTGAGAGGATAGAATGGATAGAGTGAAATGAGTGGATAGACTGGATAGAGTGAATTGAACAGATAGACTGGATAGAATGAATTGAACAGATAGAGTGGATAGAGTGAATTGAACAGATAGACTGGATAGAGTGAATTGAGCGGATAGACTGGATAGAGTGAATTGAACAGATAGAGTGGATAGAGTGAATTGAGCGGATAGAGTGGATAGAGTGAATTGAGCGGATAGAGTGGATAGAGTGAATTGAACAGATAGAGTGGATAGAGTGAATTGAACAGATAGAGTGGATAGAGTGAAAACAGATAGAGTGGATAAAGTGAATTGAGCGGATAGAGTGGATAGAGTGAATACACTGGATAGAGTGAATAGAGTGGATAGGGTGAATAGAGTGGACAAAATGGATGGAGCGGATAAAGTGAACAGGATGGATGGAATGAATAGAATCGATAGGGTGGGTACAGTGAATAGCGTGGATATAAAAATGACAGAGTGGAGAGAGTGGATAGTGTGAAAAGAGTGGGCAAGTGGACAGAGCGGTTAAAGTGGACAGAGTGGATAGTGTGGATAAACTGGATCGTGTATAGAGAGTGGATAGAATGTATAGTGGATAGAGAGGATCGAATGAGTAGGGTGGGCACAGTTCATAAAGTGGATAGAGTGGAACAGAGTGGATGATTGGATAGAATTAATAAAGAGGAATGGGTGAATACAGTGCGTAAAATAGAGAGAGTGGATAGGCTTGATAGGGTGGACAGACTGAATACAGCGGATAGACTGATAGAGTGGATTGAATGGATAGACTGGATAAAATGAATAATATAGAATAGAGATTTTCTCTGTGAGGCGCTCCTATGACGCCAGAACGTCTGTCAGACTCCAAATACATTTCTGTGTGACTGGACAGGCACATGTGACAGAATCGTCAGTCAACAGGTCTCTGAGTCAGTGAGGGCATGAGGCTTTGTCTACCTGAGATTATAAACTATGATCAAGTTTGTTTTTTTTTTAAAGCCTTTCAATCCTAAGAAAATAGGATGATCTCGGCTTTAAGAGCCTGCCTGTTTTTGCTGAGAATTTTTATGGGTAGAAATTTGGAATTTGGAAATTTTGCCCGGACAGCGGCACTCCGCCTACTCTTTCATCGACTTTGAACTGCCAAGGGTTCTTGAACGTGCGTAACGTATACACGGGACCTCCGAAATATATTCGCTCTTACCCGAGAAGGCTAGACGTCGGGCTTGCCTATCCAGAGGACCGTTGAGTCACTGGAGAAAATGCAGGGTTTTCGATCTTCGTATCCTTCCATCTCCCGATGGAGAGTCCGCGAGTCGATCCCGGCCACAACCTCACCGACGTGAATTGTTTTCACCATGAAGCAGACGTCAACCCACAGAGCCCTGGTGCCCCTGAGGTTTGCTCAGGAATCAATGAGCTTTTGTCAGGCAGTGATACTTTGTGTGACACAGCATGACGAGTTTGTGTGTCCCCAGGCCAGTGAGTTGAGTTGGATACACCAAGGAGATCACAAAAGATGGGAGATCATCAGTCTTGTTTGACCTATGCACTACGTCCTGCAGGAAATGTCGGGATCCCCATTGCATTACCAAGAGGAATCTAAAGTGAGATCTTCATCATAAAATTGTTTAATGTCCAGTTTGAAATGCAGATAACGAAATGTCCAGTGTGAGATAGCAGGAAACGACAACCTGAGGGAGCTGTCCACCATCGGTTCGATTGTGGATTTTGACCTGCCCTGTGTCAGACTTCTAGTGAAGGATTCCTGGGATAAGATACCCAGTCAAGTATCCAGTTAGAAACACTCAGCGCAAATGTCCAAAACGAAATGTCAAGTTTAATTGTTTCATGTGAAATTCTGCTTGAAATGTCTAGTCCGAAGTTTCTAACTGTTGATAGTAACTACATAATAGTAGTTGATAACACAACGATCTTCTTTGCTATGTCTACTATGCGAGGTCCAGGTTGACATAGTTATGATTGTCGGTTCTCTCAGATTTTGTTTTTTGAGCAGAGATTGACCTCTTTTCTTCTCTGACCAGGCGCCAGGGGTCTCGTGAGCAGCTCGTAAGCATTGGTCACATGATAACTGAGGGATATGACAGAGAGATCGCTGGCTAGAAACTTGGTATTGCAAATGTTCAGTTCAGTTCTGAGTAATCGACTTCCCTGTCGTCCACAAATCACTAATCGAGGCTTTGCCCGTATTGGAGCAGGCCAGGTAAATCGCTGGTATATTTCCCTCCCTCCATTTCCTCTTAACGCTCCCTCTCACCCCACCCCCATCCTGGATCACCCCACAAAGAAAGACAGACGTACGTACACACATTCCTGACAAAGAACTGCAAAAGCAATTTCTGAGATCAGTGACGAGATAAAAATCCGTCAAACGTAGACTTGAACGTGACAAATGTAGATTAGAAATCTGATGTAAATTAGCTGCTGAAAGCTGAAGCTTAAAGCAGTGTCTTGGAATTTGGTAAAAAAAAACTTTTTGCAGCCACATAAACCTAACTGATGGATGGAGCTTGACTCCAACCAATATGACAATCCGTGTGCCAGCTCTGGGACTGTTTGATCCGAAAAGTGAGGATTTGGATCGAGGTCCGCGGGAGCAGCTGGATGGGTCTTGACGGGCAGTTTTCTCTACTTTGGGTTTGCTTGTTTGTTTGTCTTCTGCACATCAGTACGGTCATGGCTATATTATGCCATACACGGTAGGATACGTTTATACGTCAAGAAAATGAGAGGGAAGAGAGCGGGATAGAAGACAGGAGCAAGGAGGGAGAGAAGAGATGTCACCCCTGGAATGTCGAGGACGGCACTTCATGTGAGACATCCCACTGATGGCGGGCTTTCACCGCCTGCAGGTGGTAGCAAAGAACCTACGTATACCCAGAAGGGAGGGGGGGGGGGGGGCTCTGCTTTGGGTAGTCAATAAGATCAAGTAATAGAGAATGGGGGTTGGCAGAGAAAAACAGAGAGCTCCGTATCTACGACTTAAGGTCAGAGCCCAAACATTGCTCTTTTTCTCCCTCTCTAAATGAAGTCGAGAAATATCAAAGGCTGCCGGCGGAGATGATGGGCAACAGAACAGGTCGGTATGCAGAACCGAATGTTTCTGCCAGCGTCTGACTGGCGAGCCACAAAGCCGTTATTGTGCTGCTTTCTTGGTGTAGGGCCAATAGATGCCCAGGTAAACCCATGATCTCTCAGACAGCCAATATCTCTCCCTCTCTGTATCTCTCAATTACCGGGGATAAATCAACAAGAGGCTTGAACCATCACTGCTACCGGAGCCTGACTCTGTCTTCATAATTTATGTGTGTATCATGAGTATTTCTAATACAGATCTATGTCTGTGTGGTTGTTTATATAATTGTGTTTGTATTATGTGTGTTTGTATTATGTGTGTTTGAGTGTATGTGTTTGTATTATGTGCCTTGTATGTGTTTGTATTGTGTGTGTTTATGTGTGTGTTTGTATTATGTGTCTTTGCACAAGGCATGTGCTCGTGCTAGGAGTGTTTGTGTTGGTTTTGCATTATGTCACATTATGTGTGTTTTTCATATCTGTGTTTATGCTATATGTCCTCGTGTGACACCCGTTTGTTTTTGTGTGTTTGCGTTGTGTGTGTTTGTATTGTATTATGTGTTATATTATGTGCATCATTTTTGTTACGGATATGTGTGTTATGCGTGTTCTTATTATGTGTGGGTTGTATGCCTGTCCCATTATGTGTATGTTGTGTATTGTCTGTATATTATTTAAAGGTAGTTTTTTGTGTTCTAGTAATGTTGTGTTTGTTTTTCTTTGACTTGTGTGTGTATCACAGATATGAGCGTCCTGTACCAGGTCCACTACTTAGTTTCCCTATTCCTCTGAGATCCGATGCCATCTTGGCCTCCCCCCCCCCCTCCCCCACGACTGCCCTGCACCCAGGCAAAAAAAAAAAATTATGGCTTGGGGATTTCCCTTTTCTACCTGAGCGGTCTTGACTGAAGATGAAATATGTAATTTTCGGATATTTTAACCATTTGTTCGAACTTTTTTTCGTGCAGAATCTGGAGTGACAACAGGGTCACATTGTTCAGCATTTTCGTCCAAGTGTAACCATACAAAATAAATGGTGTTTTTAAGGTTTTTTAATGCGATTTTGTTAAACACTGGACAGCATTGTTTTCTTTTCACTTCAAAACTGAACTGAAAGACAATTCCAATTTCCCCACAAAATTATACAAATCTATTACGGTTTTCCAGGTTCTGGAGTTTTGGAGGTTCCATGTATGAAGGTTCCATTGCCTTACTCAGAGTAGTTTTGTAGCTGTCCCATTTTACAAAAAGAGAGTATGTTCCAGAGAGCCAATTTGAAGTATTGCCTCTTAATTGGGTCTCCTGTCTCTTCATTTCGTTGCTTTAATTTCTAAATTTTAGTAGAGTATGATCTATTTCTGTGCTATATGACTTTAAAGAGACTAATGGAGATGGGCAAAAACAAAAACTGTTGACTTTTGCCTGATTGGTTTAATCAATGATAATTTCAAGAATTCCTGAATAAAGTTTAGTCGTTCTGATGGTGATAAACTGAAAACAACGGTTATCAGCAATTCTGGACAGACACGGAATTCTGAACAAATGATATCATTTTCTAAAACTAATTATGTTTTTAACAACATTGAATGATTGATCGGCCTACCAAGTTTTCGAATTACTGCTATGGTTCTTATGAAAGAAGGAGATGGGTGAAGAATGTACTGAGGCAAAGCACAAGGAAAATGGTAACAAAGTATGCCTTACTGGTGGGCAAAGAACGAAATTGAAACCATTGCAAGTTACCCCCTTTGGACAAGATGTACGTACGATATTTGGGATTGATATTATCAAAGATCACGAAGCTATTGTATTATACAGGAGATGCTATGGAACGATTATGCGATCGAAATGGCTAGTCGGACTTAAGTTCTGCCAGCGTACGCGTCCATTCGGACTTAGCATTTCCTCCTTCGACTTTTGAATCAATTTGAAATCTTATTCAGAATGATTGTTGTTTAGCTTGCATTTGTTCATTGTGTTATTCTGAGCTATGAAAAATCAGAAAATAATAATGATAACAATAATAATAATAAAATGAAACATAAAAATTCTATCATCTCTTTGTTTTTGGCATGGTTTTTTATACCCATTTCCCATTTTTTATACCCATCATTTCCATCTGATGTCTTACTTTCAAAACTCCACAATATCCCAATATTGACGCAATTCTTACTTAAATTTGGATCATTCGTAAGAGAAAATGAGAAGTAAAGGACAGAAAACAAGATTGTCGACGACCCGTGTCGTGTTGGACTATAGTAATATTATATGTAATGTTAATATTTACTGGGAGATCATAGTCATCCGTGTTCGAATGGACATTGACCAGACTGATATTACTATGAACCCATAGTCGAGGGTTTGAGCCTCTGCTGTGGCATTTGTTTTCCTTTTCTTTCTGTACTTTTTTATATAATGAAAAATTGATGTGTGGATTTGACATAGTTTTGTGTGTTTTTATGTACAATTCTGAGGGACCAGTTGAAGATCATCAACTGAGAGTGAAGGTTCATCTCCATCTCTAGTACGTTTGCATCTATATTTTCAATTTCCTTTCTATTCTTTGTATCGTGTGTGTGTGTTGTGTGTGTGTGTGTGTGTGTGTGTGTGTGTGTGTGTGTGTGTGTGTGTGTGTGGTGGCAGAACGTTTGTACTTTTCTGTCTTTCTTTTTTTTTTTTTCTTTTTCTTTTTGGGGGTGTAGTTGAAGGAGATGTAGAATGGAGAGATGTAGATCTAGACCTTATTCTGTTTTTCAAATAAAAAAGATCGCCAAGGTTGACGACAAACTTAAAACATCATTTGTTGATTGTCATACTTTAGCTAAAACTGTTTAACGCTGCACGCACAGCGTCTCTGCCCTGGCTTGGAACATTGAGAGAAACGATGGAAAGGTATGCTCTTATATTCCAACCATTCGATCTTGTGCTACTGACAGATTGTTCCAAACGCGTTCGTTCATTTTGAAGCTCTGCAATATCACCAAGAGTGGATATTTCAACACCAATTCCATCATACTCTAACAAATTCCTGGAGTTATATCACCTGAAGCACAACCTTCAATCTCACCAGGATCATCTAGAGCATAATTTTATGTCCTTTGCCAGAGCTGTCTTCCTCAAATACATTGTTGTCAAGCGATATGCCATTTTATGAGCCAGTAGGATGATCTTTCCTGGTAGATCGCTTGATGTTCGTTAACCTCGTTCTTATATCACAATGCGCATGACATTTCAATGAGTGGCCAAACAGAATTGATGTCTATATATATATATTCATTCCTCTTATATGGCTCCGAAACATGGCGTACAGCCAAGACCAACAGGAACAAACTACAAACATTCATCAACAGATGCCTACGCAATATCCTCAACATCAGGTGGCCAGAGGTTATCTCAAATGAAGACCTGTGGAATAGAACCAACCAAGCACCGATTGGAGGAGACATCAAGAAAAGAAAATGGTGGGTGGATTGGCCACACATTGGATTGGAAGGAAAAGGAAAAGTTGGCAGACCTAAACCAACTTGGCGAAGAAATACGGACGCTGAAGTGAAGGCAGCTGGAATGACATGGGCCGAGCTGAAGAGGATCTCCCAAAACCGCGTCCGTTGGAGGAGTACAGCTGTTGTGGCCCTTTGTTCCCGAGCGGAATCTGAGGCTTAACTAACTAACTATAAATTCATAATGTGTCATCAAGCGCCAATACATGTAGCGGGAGTGCATGTGCTTTGTTTGTTAAGTCATCACACCATTCTGGAAATAATTATTTTGAAATGTCTGATACTGCATAACTGTTGATTTAACGGAAATGAATCGAGACCGTCTCAGATAAACATAGCTAGAACAGATGTCTTAAATATTTAAGGCCTCATAACTATAAAGTATATTTTTATGGCACTTTTCTTTAAGGTGATGGCACTTATCTAGTGTACTGTTTTTAAATGGGAGATGTAGCTTTTGGCATTTTCTGACATTAACAAACACGTATTTATACATACTATGTACGCACTATCAACATGCACTACTCCAGCAAGTGTGAAGATTATAAACTATCCATTCTGTATCAATTCTGATGTTGAATTATATGTTTATTAAAAAAAAATGCAGATAATATCGTGTTATATTGAGTGATTGGACGTGAAAATGAACATGATGTGAAAATAGGCTTATAGGCCTATTTTCTGCTTGTTTAAACTGAATTCTTATTGGATGTACAGGTTAGTGGCTATCTTTTGTTTGCTTGAGAGGAACACAGTTATTGAAATTGCATCGGAATGTGCTATGGTTCATCATTGTCGGAATATATAATGTCTTTTGCAGCAAAAATTACAGGACGTTTATTTGTTTGTTTGTTTATTTTTTGTGTTTTTTTAAACAAGTGTTTATAATAATATTTTGTCATTTGTTTCATCAAAGAATGAACCCCGCATTCAATGAGTGAGTCTTTGCTTCGTAATTAAATTGTTGGAATAGTAGACCGTTAAGGGGGGGGAGGGGGGGGGGGGTGCGTGTCCTGAA
>JBCEWB010055897.1:0-12349 GCA_039654565.1 Peronia peronii
TGAATACACATGCACATTATGCGAACAGCTCAATATCTAAGCTGAATTTTAAAAAAAAATTCTTAACAGTGGTTAATATTAGAATGTTAAGACAGCGTTTCCCAGAGGAACTGAAAAGCTCAAGGAATACACAACAGGCCAACTTTCACAAATTCATTGTCTTGTTCTGCGCTCTGACACAAATTGTTTGTCTAGCCTGTTTCCTTCGGTCCGCTCATCTTTCCGATTTTATCTTCTGTACCCTTTCATTGTGGCATGTCCGCTCGTCTTTCTCTATCCTATTTCAAAATGGGATTCTTTTACCTCAAGCATTTTTTTTATAATTTCATATGGCAATCGTTGCTCCCCCCCCCCCCTTCCTCCATGTCCCCACCTTTTTCCCCATCAGTGTTAATTTAGTCATACTTTTTCAATTTGTACCTGTGCAATCAGTAATTGGGTGAACTTAAAACTTAGAATAAATAAACAAAAAGAGACAAATAGAAATCAGTCAAAAGTAAACACCAGTTATCAAAATCGTTCACTCCGGACTTTGCACTCCTAATTTCTGAAAGTTAACCTTAAGAGTATCTGTAGAAACAGCCGAAATGTCAGCGTTTCCAGAGCAATAAATGACAGTGGAGACCAAAATGGTGATAATATAAGCTGAATCCCTTATCATACGTATTATTAAGGAAAGCCATTCCAATTCTGAAAATATAAACAGGTTTTTGAGTAGACAGTTGCTGATGCTTCTAGGGTTAAAGAGCTCAATATTTTCTCAGCAATGCCATCTCCCTCTGCCACTCTTTCCTCCTCAGCTCCTGATCTTTCTGTTCCTCCTTCAGAGCTTTCTTGATCTCGTCCATCTCTTTCTTGTATTCCTTGATCTTCTTCTTCGTCAGATCTTTAGTCACAGCCTCCAGCTCTTTCATGGCCTCACCCTCGCGTTTGGTTGCCAATTTCATCTCGTTCTCATCCTTCTTCCTCTGCTCATGCTCTGCCTCCTCCTGACGTTTGATCTCCTTCAGAATGATGGCCTCCTCTGCTTTCCTCTCCTTGGATATCTCTTCGTTCAGGTAATTTTCCGCCTTCTGGATCTGCCGAAAGATCTTGTCTGAGGTGACATAGTTATCCACTTTGCTGGGATCGGCGTTTGGAATGGGTTTTCTCAAAGTCTGAAGAAAGCTATTCAGATTGTCGCCCACGGCTGGGTTTGGATCGTCTATGCCCATATGTATCAGGCTATCCACAGTACCCATGTCTTTATCTTCAGTCAATTCAACTGGAATATTTGGGCCAGCCGAAGAGTATCTACTCTCCATCTCCCTCTGGATACCGTCTATTTCGTAGTCGATATCGTCCGGGTTATCATACCTCTGAATGATGGGTTGATTGGCAGACCGGATGACGTCCTTTGCTTTTTGATTGATTGCGTTGGCCAGCTTTTCGTTGTGACCCGTGGCCAGGTCGCCAAAGTCGACCCAAAAGTCCCGCTTGTCTTCCATGTCATTTTTCTGTTTGGCCCAGAAATCTCTCAAATCTCGAGTCAATTTCAGGCTCAGAGGAAGCTCCCGTTCTGGGTTCAGGGACTGAACCAAGGAGAAGCCATCAGCGTCATGGATAGCGTCTTCGGCAGCCGAGATTCCTGTGTCACCAAGAGGTCTCCGAGCCAGGTCTGAGGGATGATGGCCTGATGCTTCGCCAGTTGACAAGAGCATGTCATTTCTATTGCCTTCACCTTGCTCAGAGTCATGCAAATTTCGGCTGGACTTTCTTGGATCTTGTTCTATCCCCGCGTTACTGATCAGGTCAAAATCCCGTTGTTTAACATTTCCGAGAGCTGGGAGCTTCCAGGGCTTTTTCAGACTCGACAAAGTCGGGTCTCCTCTTAGAAGATCGTCCAGTTTCAGTAAATCCGATTTAACTCCACTCTTTTTTTCAATGGGATTTTCCGGTTTAGCTTGCCCAACCTCGGCCAGCTTCAGGAAATATGCATCATTCTGGATCTTCTGTGGGATGCCCAAATTCAAATCGTCATTTTGAAAGTTGAATTCCTGAAGGTTGAGCTCATTTGCTCTGGTTTTCACCGGCATGCCTGGACCGTCCGTGCGAAACAAGTAAGCCTGTGCATTTAAGTGTCGAGCATCACTCGAGCTTGCTGCCGTGGAGTGGTAACTTTTGCCACGATGTCCGAAGCTGCCAAATTTGGGCAATAAATCTTCAGCATAGCTTGTCTTCTTCTTGTTGTTGGGTTGTTTGTAATGGTAATTCGTTAGACCATCCTGAAGGTGCAACGTGCTGCTCATTTCTGTTTCCTTGGGATCAGACATATCCAGAGGACCGGGCAGGAAATTTTCCATGCGAAGACCCATAATTTTTCTGTCTCTCTTTCTTTTATATGAGCTATCAGAACGGAGATCGCCAACATTGATCGGATCCAAAGAGTTACGTTCTTCTCTTGTTGTGATCTCCCATTCATTGGGCTCTGAGTCGTAAATGAGATCTTGCAGATTCACGTCATTCCACGATCTGATTCTGGTGGGGAGATAGGGTTTTCTATTGCTCCACTCTAACTTTTCCTCTTTCAAACTCCCTGACTGCATTTGCTTCCCACTAGGTGAATTCAAGCCTCCTCTATGTCCAGTTCCAGATCTTGTCAAAGGCAAGGTATCTTGGTTTTGGTTTGTGTTGGGATGTGACGGCCCACCGCTGTTCTTCACGGGATCTCCACTATTCAGATCTCCAGACTCCCCAGCCTTCCAGTATTCCTTTTCCAGATGTTCTTCTGCGCTGGGATAATCGTTGGTTAGGGGCTCACCCATATTCAGATTGAAAATGTCCTCCTGGAAGGGATTCATACTTCTTGCCACACTGTGTTCATCATCGGCATAGCTAGAGGAACTCACAGGCAAACGTTTGATATCGTCATGTAGAACGTCCATCTGCTGCCTGAAAGTCTCTTTGTCAGTTTTCCAGAAATCTCTCTCAGCCTCAGCAAGACTTTCTCTCAAATTGTCGTCCTTACCTTCAAGTGCATTTCTTTTATCAACGCTATTTTTTGTCTCACGTTCCAGAATGTCATTGTCAGTTTTCCACACAGCCTTCAAATCGCTGGGCTGTTGTTTGAGATTTCCAGTGTCGTCGTCCAGTGTTTCTGTCACATGGCTTGCATCTGCAGACTGCTCTTTCTCATTCTCATTTCTAGTTCCCCATCCATTACTTCCCACATCTCCAAATGCTGGTTCCAAATTTTCATTATCATCAGAGCCTCTAGTTTCTCCGATGTTATGGCTCAGGTCCTCAATGTTTCCAATCTGCTGCTTCCAGTTCTCCAAATCTTTCAGTTCTTGCTGCTGATTTCCCTTATTTTCAAATCTCGGCCTCAGATTTTTGTTATCTCCGAAATCTTCCTTGAAGCTGTTCTCGCTGAATTCCTGGTTCAGGTTCCCCTTGTCTCTAAATTCATGCCCCGGCCGTCCATTGGCTGTGGCGTAGTGTTGCCAGTTCTTTTGATCTCTCAAGTTTTGCCCATTGTCGTCGACATCTGGTGAATCTTCTCCCAAATTATGGAATTCTGGTTGTCTTTTTTTAAAGCTTTTCAATTTCTGCTTCATCTGTTTATCGATGGCTCTCAAGGAAGCTCTTCCTTTCCTGATAATGTGCCCCCGTCTTTCAGAGTTAAGGTTTGCTGGCATTTTCATGTCTCCGATTTCTAACTTTGAGCTGTCTCTGTTCTCAGCTGGCCCGTCTGTCATGCTCTCGTGATCTGCAAATTCCAGCCTATCTCTGTTATACTCAGAATCAGGTGGGGCTGTAGTGGTTTCAAAATCTCCTGCCTGGTTATGCTGACTCTCAGAGTCTCTCATATTCGTTGTGTTATCCATACTTTCATTCTCCAGGCTTTCGCCCTCAGAGTCGCCTCGTGCCAGAATTATATCTGATTCAGAAACTCCATTCATCATCTCAGGTAACAGGGTGACAGCCACATCTTCATCCTTTATATCATGATCCTCATCGTCGGCCTTCGCTTTTCTATATGCGGAGTTCGGGGCTGTCTTGGCGCGATTTTCGATCAGTACATCCCTGGGTGATTTCCCTGGGTTTTCCGCCGATCTTTTCACCCGTGTGAGTTCCTGAGTATTGGACGGACCCATGGCGGTTTTCTGCAACATTTGGCGCAATAGATCGTCAATGGCTCGGAGATCAGATACGCTGTTCACCTGCTCCTCGTACTTGTTTAAGTCAGCGAGCTGTTCGTCGAGAGCGGCTGTGCTGTCCTCATCGTAATCTTGAGGGTCGTGCCAAAGGCGGTGGAAGGCGGTGCTTTCGACCACTTTGGCTCTCGGGTCACCTTTGATGGCATCAAAATAATCTAAACTGGCCAGATCATCTCGAGTTCCCATGCTGAAGGTGAACAACAAATTAGGATCAGTCTTATGGTTTTGTATGACGTTCATCACAATTTGTTGATCGGCCATGATTGTGGCGATCTTTTTTATTTGTTCCTTCAAATTCTGGGACATGCCTGTGATCTCATTTTGCCGGATCATCGCCTCCAGCTGCCTGATTTCGTTTCTGAACATGTTTAAGTCCCTCGTCACAGCCTCCCGCTTCAGACTGTTTATGGTGCTGTTCACAGCGTTAGCGTTAGTGAGTTTGTGTAAATTATCATCAACCCTGGCTGTGGATTTAATCAGCTTCTCCACTTTCTGCTCCGCCTTGGAATACTGTCGGATAATTTCCGCGATATTTTTCTTAAGTACTTTCACAACCTTTTTCAAGTCATGCCATTTGGTTGCGAACGATATGTCAAAACGGGAGTCGTCCATAACCTCTCCGTCCTGATCCAGCTTTAAAGCTCTCGTCATTCGTCCTCGGGAGCTATGCTCTAACGCTCGGGAAGTCGTACTCGATTCGTTTAAAACTGGGATCAATGAATCATTAACTATTTTGCCTTTAGGTGGTTCCGTTAATGCATGAAGCCTTTGCAGAATGACCTGCTTCTTAGTGCCAGAGATTGGAGGGTAAGAATTATTTGTCTCCATCTGTGAATGATTCATCCTGTGGCCCACCTTTTTAAAGCCCTTGATATCTCTCGAATGCCTGAGAATTACCTTACTCAGCATTTGGTCCACTCTAGACAAATCGGGATCGTTGTCGAGGTCCGTGGAGTAGCCGTTCATCGCGTCTATCTCATTCATGAAATGGGCCACTCCATCCTCGTCCAGATAATCCCACATGTCGCTGTTGTTGTCTTCGGCGTCCGAGGCTGCCGAGGGCTGGTTTTCCACAGAGTGCTGCTCACTCAGGCCCAAACTGCCCGGCGCTCGGACCGGTAGAGATAAGGTTGAGTCAAACAGAGAATTCACCTCGTGGTCAATTTTGCGTCTCTGACTCTCGAAGTCAAGCGTCAGCTCCTGCAGCTTCTTATGAATATTTTTCTTCGCCGCTTTTTTGTTCAGCAACCAGTTCTTTTTCTGGTCCCGCTCGACGGCTTTCCTAAACTTCTTGTATTCAGCTTTGGCCAATTTCCAGTCGGCCTGGCTCATCGTGTTCTGCACTCGGTTGTCGGTGGTGATCACGACATCGGCGGCAGACAGGGCGTCACCACGGCGCAGCAACCTCTCCAGGTCATTCTCGGCGTCCGAATAGCCATCCATAGCCTCGTAAATTTGTGACTGCAGGCTCTTAATCTTTTTCTTCATTCCCACCCATTTTTGGCGCAGGTCCCTCATCAGATCCTTTTTCACCAAATAATTATCGTCCTGTGGTTCGGGAATGCCGTCGTCGTGATCGTGGAATTCTATTTGTCTCTTTTCTCTCCCCTGACGATGATCCTCTTCCACAGCTTCTGGCCCTGTATGAGTCAAAGACAAGTGCAGAGCATTTACGCTTTGACCATCACCTTGAGCTCTGTTATCTGGTGGAGAATCTGTTTGCCTGCCAGACGAGGAAACCTCTGCATGATTGTCGATATCAGTTTCATGAAGATTCAAACCACGGCGGATTTCGTTAGCCTTTCCTATAGCTTTGTACGTCAGCATTTCAATGTTTTTCAGCACCTCTAAATCGTCTCTAGTAGGATGGACGCTGTGCAATTCATGTGTTACAGCGTCTGTATGTGCAGTGTCATCCGGGTAGTCGTCAAAATCTACCGCTCCTGGATCGAAGTCCAAAGGGCGGGCCATGCGTTCTTCGTTGTCAACAGGATTCCCATTTGGCTGCAAATCATGACCTGTGTGCACAGGCAATGGTGAGATGCCGCCTCTTTCTTTCCAGTCATTTACGACCTTTTCCAATACAGCCTGAGTGGAAATTTGTCCCCCGTGGTTATTTCTAAACACCTGAGTCTGGAGAGTGGCATTGGGATTAGTGATTGCTGCTGTAAGACTCAGGTCTGTATGCTCTGAGGAAACACGCTCTAATTTTGGACGTCTCATCTCTGTCTTGCCGTTGTCAGCAGGTTCCTTAATGACAGAATCAGTATCTGGGCTTCGTTGATCTCCTAGCCCGTACCTCTGGTATACGTGATGCTCTCGTAACAGCCTCAGGAAGTTGAGCAGCTTCAGTCGGAGAGCATGAGCACTCATGTCCGACAATTTGACATTCTCAAGATCAGCCAACTCATCCTCTGCCTTCTCCTCGTGTCCAGCTGCTCTTTGCGACGTGTCCGTTGACAGGTCAGCCCTGCCAGGACGAGGCTCACCATTCGCAAGCATTAAACGCCTCAAGAACGCTGGATTGAGATATCTTCTACTTTCGTACTGTCTTTTGGGTAACCACCTCTCTGGATGGGCAAACTGTCCTGTATCTGTGTCTCTGTGGTTAGGGAGATGTCGGTGCACGATATGTTTGCCAAAGGCTGAATGATAGACATTTTGTTCAGTAGCATTTTTAAGTCGATAGTCTCTATCTCGCTGGCCGATAAAGTTGTTTTTCACACTATTTTCATGTGACTCAAGTTCAGAACTAAGGCTGTCATTGCCGCGAGATGCTTTCCTCTTTCTGATTGCTTTTGCTGTAGGTTTTTTAACAGCCTGCGAAATTTCCAGGCTCAGAAGTGTCCTCATAGATCTGTGCTCAGATTCGTATTTTAGGGATTTTGCATTTGATGTCGACTTCATCACTACAAAAGTTACGTTTGGATGCGACGAAGAATTTCGTCTCACTGAGTGATTGTACCTAGTTTGTTTCTCATCCATGTCAATTCCCATCGCCTTCACTAGTGGAGGTCGAGCTGAGAGGTTTCCACTTGAGTTTCTTTCTTGCATCTTTGCTCCTGTATCACTGTTGTCTTGGGTGAAACTCGTGGTCTCAGGGAACACTGGAGGCTCGAACGTTTTGAATGCATTTTTGCGTTGCTGTCTCTGATCCTTCGTGCTATGACTCTCCTTCAAGCGCCAGTGGAAGACTCGGCCTCGCATGAGCTTGTGCACGTTCTTCTCGTTGTCTACACCCCTCTCCCTCTCCGTGACGTCACTCCCTGCTTTCTTGGTCTTTTCTGGATCGAATCTTGCGAAGAACTGAGACAAGACCCTCATTCTCAGTGCCAGATTGGCCAACTCCAAGCGGCGGATGAAGGCCATGAGTCGGTGTGGTAGCTGTGACAGCCACAGGAGAGAACGGGTCAAGTTACGCGAGTTCCAGAGCAATAAGCGCTTCCATCTGACGTCAGGCATCATGATCCCTTTGGTTCCTCTCATTTTCACTTTACTTGTGGTGTTCAATAAAAGTACCAAATGATCTGTGGTGTCATTTTGCTTGGGATGGTTGAGCTGGGATGACTTGTTCACAAGAACATCGCTCACTGTGTCGTTCCCAAGTGTGATCACCGAGGTAACCCGTGATTCCCGAGGCTTTGACTGTCGACCCATGTCTGCCGTCTGGGCCTGGCTGGGGTTGGTGCTGTTGCCACTGCCGTTTCTGAAGTGCAGAATGAGCGTTTTGACCGCCTTCTTCAACAGCAGCCGCGCAAATATCTGTGCAAATTGTTTCCTTGCCGACTTGATATCCTTATAATCATAATGAATTGCTTTTTCTTTCTTTTTCATTAGGTCATTACGAGGCGGTCCTTCCCACACTGTAGCCTCTGGAACTGGATTCTGGGACAGAACTGGGATGTTACTGCTCAGAATGGAGCCTGGATGTGTAATTTCTTTATCCGAGATATTAGCAATGTTTATAGTGATTTCCGATAAATGTCCACTGCTGGCTGAAATCTCTGACGCATTACGAGAGGTTTTCGTGCTAATTTCTTTGGGCGTGGTGCCGGCCTGGACATTCCTCTCTGTCTTATTCTCTATCGGTCTGTGCCACTGGCCTTGCTTGGTGGCTGGAAGAGGTCGGTTTGACTCTGCAGTCCAACTGAGCCGTGCAGTGAGCAGTGAGTACAGCTGACTCACCCTTGAAACTGCTGTCCTTAGCAGACTCCTGACAGCGCCCCACACGTTCCTAAATACTTGTTTCACATTGTCGTGGACTGTCAAGGTATAGGCGAGACTCCTGCGGAAAATAACCTGCACAGTTTTAAATGCGATATACCGACTGTCTTTTGCACCTGCAGACATATTGCCAGTTTCACTTTCATGACTAAAATTACCCTCTACCGTGGAGACAGGGAGACTTGGCAGGCCCGTCAGTAATAAGCTCCTTGGCAGGGATTTCAATAGATCGTACATTTTCGTGAACTTGTCCATAACAACTGACTTCAACCACGAGTTTTGATGTTGCAGATTCTGCAAAGTCGATCTCAGTTCTTGGACCAACTTCTCCTGTGCCTCAATCCTGGACTGCATTGTCTGGTTGGCCAAGCCCAACAATTTGTGAACCGCCTGAACGTCGTCTCGGATACCACCGGCTTGGGACACCAGCCAATCCTCGGGTCTTTTGGTTTTCCTCAGCTGGTGCTCTTCTACTTGTCTGGGCTCGTTCCTAGTGCTGTGTGACATGCCCTCACTCTTAGATGGTTTCTTACCGGCCACCTGTCTCTGAATTTCTCGTGGGCGTTGCCATGTATTCGGAAAGTGTCGCTGACTGTCACCCATGGGATGCTCATTAGTACGAAGACGAAGCCATATCTTTCGAAAACGAGATCTCTGCGTTTGGTGAACCAGGATGTTCTTCAGAATGAGAGTTTTCCATTTCTGTACTACCAGGCGCTGCAGCAACATTCGCTCCCGCAAGTATCTGCTGTTCTCCAAAAACATTAGCAACTTTTGTCTGTGCTTGTCCATCCTGTCGCTCCGATTGATACCCCTGCTCAGCTTCCTTCCCCTCAGTTGTGTCTCTTTTTCTGTACGGGGCTGCCGTTGTTGTGAAGAGGTACTTTGGTGACGTCCGTACATAATCCACGGCACCAGCTTGTGGTTTCTATACTTCATAGGTGAAAGCTTTCGAAACTGAAGAGAATCTGGGGGCACTGAAATAAATTCAAGATGAAGAGGATATAGCAGTTTGAAAATTAGTTTGCCTTTTTTATGACTAGGATGTTTTTTTTTCGAAAAGGCGAAAATAAGAAAATGTCCTCTCTTTTTCTTCAGCATTCCGGGCATCAGAGAAGGATTTCGGGTTCTGATTTGCACCTGCTTTGTCCCTGGATTATTTATCGCCTGTTGGTTCATCAGACGCTGCTTTTCGGCCTCAAGTTTTGCTCTCTGCTGCACCAGTCTCTGCCTCTGTCGTAGTAGATACCCGAGAAGTTTTTTCTTCAAATGCCCTGCAATAGTTTTTCTCCACCTCTTATGTGTTGCCATCAAGATTCTATCATGGTGGAGTGGTATCAGCAACCGTTGAAGCTGCAGCCGGTCTAGTAGTGGGTAGTGACGCATTATTACCCACGTTTGTGCTCTTGTTTTTTCAAACGTATTTTCCCTCGTAGCTGTCTCCCTCATCCAGCTACTAGGCTGGTTCCTTCCACGAAAAGATACGGACAGCATGATCCTCGGGATACGTAATCTCAATTGAAGAGACTTATTATTTGGCTCAAACCTATTGTTCTTATATTTAAAGAATCCAGTCTTCCCCTCTAACAACCTGTCCATGTGTGCTTCCCGTGCGATAGCGGAATAGGAATAAGCACTGGCTTGCACTCGGACAGATTTTACAGGCTGATCCCGGAGCTTGGCATTTGCACCTTCGGACTCCAAACCTAGTCCGTCCTCCTTCCTCGTTGTCCTCAAAGTCTCGTGCGCATGTTTGTTTCCATCTACATTTAGATCTTCATCTGATCTGCCAGTTGATGGGCTGAGGTAGTCTCTACTTCGTCGCATCTCGAGTGTCGTTTTATTTGCGATCTTTGAGTCAGAGCCGTTACTGTTTTCATGAAGGTGCACATGGTGTGATTTTACACCGGCCAGTTTTGTTTCTGGGACATGGCGAGCACACCTAGGAGCGAAGTCCCCGAAGAGAAGCAAGAAACAGAGGAATGTGTGAAGTTTACATCCACCTCGCATCATCGCTCTCACATTCTGTCAGCTGAGAATAAATAAATGTCAGTGGATTGAACATTGAAACTGTGGAAATATCCAGAATCTGTTCACCTCAATAAACAAAGCGGAACCAGCAGCCTGGGAAAGGGAAGATTACAAGACTGTGAGCCTCTGTGACATGAAATATTGCGTTTCATATGAAACAACTTGAAAATCAGAAGTAACTGATTCCGGATCAATTTCAGAAAAAGAAATTTTACCAATGAGGTCCTTTAACTGAATCACGACTGTGCTAGATGTTCATTTTGTAAAAATGTCTTAGAGTTTGACATGGAATGTTATATTCATCAGGCTGAGCGAAAATATAGGAGTTTGATGTGAGGGTTACCTGAAGGCAATAATCAGATTCTTTTACTATTTATAAATTGCAGAAAGTGTCAATATTTCGTATAGTATGTCATTGTAAAATAGTACAGCACTATGTAAAAACAAAAGAGAACTATGATTCTGTATCGAAATAACTTCTCTTTGTTTAGGTTGATATTGCAATATACTCTAGACTGAAAGCCAGACAATAAGATCAACAATAAGAAAAAAAAAACAGTGTATATGTTCTCTCTCTCTCTCCAACCCACGAAATCTAGTTCTTCAGAGTACAGACAGTGGACCAATAGCTCATGAGGAAACTTTTACCGTCTATGTGGAATTTTTCTAAAGCGTTCAAATTTTAATACGGATTTTAGATATAGTAACCAGTTCGTTTGGTTCTCTCAAAACGACTAATTTCTTTATCTTTTTTCCCATCTTCTCATCGCCTTAGAAATTTACATTTATTGTAATATTTGAAACATGATTGTCTTGTAAGGGTTTAGAGTGTGTCAATGTTCACCATCCGTGAAGAATCCCCAGAATAAGCCTGGCACGCAAGGTCACTCGTTTAAAAAAGCTCTTCCTGAAAGTGCAAACAATTCTCTGAACTAAACAATATCCAGTTATAGAACTGTCACAGGATTAAGAGGCAAAAGCATGAACTTTGGTAGAAGTAGCCTATACACTTTATTAATGCAATTGTCCATTAATGTGTAACTGTTTCATTTATTAAAAATGATCACTACAGTCTCTGAAGAATAATGAATATTATCTAACATTGATTCACCTTGGAGTAGGCGAAAATGTTATATTTAAAAGGACAAATCGTTCCCCACCGTCTTCATGTGGCCAGCAGATATAGACTTAAAATTCATACGCAAAATCGACAAAACAGTAGATCTAATCGTGGTAGATCTAGATCTAGTAGTCCACAGTATGAGCTGTACAGACGAGAGTACCGCAGACATTTCATGTGTGGAATAAATGAATCTTATGGTAATGACTTTGGGTATTAAGTTTATAAAAAGGGCATAACTTCTGCATTCTGAAAGGATCTGAATAAAATTGATAAGGCAGTCATTGAGACACTGAACTGGATCCTGCAGAATAATTTCAATGTTTCCAAAAGGTCTAGATTTGGAGGTCGAGGTCTAAATCTGTAACTAGATCTAGATCTACTCTCTCAAATTCAATACTTTTTGATCAACGTATATTTATCAACGACTTCGTTTGGATCACTGCCATTAGATTCGACAATTCAGTCCTTCTTTCTGAACCTTCTTGATCTTTTCTACCTGTAAAGTTCTTGATCCCTGGTTGCTGTTACAATTAAGCTGTACGACACCAAGTAACCATAAGTCAATGGCGTTTTAGAGATATCGCTTGGTGACAACAAGGGTAGATATGTGTGGGGATTCTGCACGGTGCAGCAATGGGTGCGAAATGGTGCGATACGTGGACCAACCGCTTTTATCATAGATGCATCGTTCCATTGTCGCACACTATTCCTTACTAAGTCTGGTAGGTTGTGTTGTGGGGGGGGGGGGGGGGGGGGGGGGGGGGGGGGGGGG
>JBCEWB010055908.1:0-13929 GCA_039654565.1 Peronia peronii
GCAAAAATTGACAACTTCTAAAAGCCGAGATAATCCTACTTTCTTTGGATTGAAAGGCTTAAGAAAAACAAACAAACTCCTAGATCTTAAATCGTGTCCCAGCAGGAGCAGTAGAAGCAGAAGTTGATATAGAAGTATAATTAGCTCACTATACTGTTACTCGTTATTTCGTTACAAGGATTATCTGAAGTAAATGGATCATTCTCTCCACTATCACTATCATTCTTATGATAGGTTCTTTGAGATAATAGGGACAGCATGTTGAACTAGGATACTAGCAAAACTGAGGTGACGAAAGGTTTGGTTATCACAGGTCTAGCAACTTAAGATTTCGGCGAACCATCAGCGTCCTCTACACCATAAGAGGCTGACACCTTGTGCGTCTCTGCATTCTCTTGTTCAGCCTTGTGACGCCTGTGTATTGAGTTTTAAAGGGCTTTTATAAAATGACGATGATGATGATGAGGATGGGGCTTTGGGCTACCTGCTGGGTTGGCAATACAAGTCAAATAATATACAGGTGGGGATCTCATAAATTATGATGAAGATGTTCCTTTTGCTGTGAAGAAGAGAGGCCCTAAACCTTGTATGGATACATCAAGTTCATATTACAAGTTGCAGGACTCTACCCTGATATTCAAACGCATGAAATGATGATGAGTACAAATATAACAGAAGAAGAAAAGAAAACTGACTGCCTAATGATCTCCTTGAAAAACGCTAAAGGATTCTTGGAAAGAGAGTTGAAGTTGATATGAATACGGCACGGCAGAGAGAGAGAGAGAAAGAGAGCGAGAGAGAGACAGAAAGAAAGAAAGAAAGAAAGAAAGAGAGAGAGAGAGACGCATGAAACCATGAAGTTCAAATCTGGAAGTTTCCTTCTTAACGTTGCGTTCTCGTCTTATCATTATATTTTTGCCGCAATTTTTCATTGCTTATTTTTCAAGATAAATAAATCTCAGTGCAAAGACAATTATTGAGTGACAATTGGGACTGCTACTTCCCCATTTAGACGAAAGAGTCTGATTTTTGCTAGAACACCAAAAGCATTGTGAATAACGAAATTTCCTATGATGGTCAATGCTTGGCTTGGGGGAAGGAAAATATGAAATTTTGCCTCGTACAAGTGCAGTGCCGTCTTGTGTGAGCAATTCCAGATGAACGTCTGCACGTGAGGTAGCAGAGAAAGTTCACAAATGTTATGTAGACGAAAGCAAGGGGACAGTTCTCGGTCTGAGAGTTATGGTTCCAAATTTTAACGATTGCTACACTTATACATTCTATTCAAATTTGCTATACTTTAGCTGAAAGATTAGGTAATAACAATTATCGACACTTGACGCGATACAGGTGAGGACTGAATTAAATGAAGATCAATGTTGGAAAACGATTTTCACATAATACTTTTATTGAACTCAGTAAGCCTAAAATAAAGGGACAATGAAAGGAAGATTAGACAAAATAATTACCAAGAAAACATCAATTAAAAGGCGTTCTTTTTATGTAAAAAAAAGGCGTTTTGTCAAATTAAAGGCTTTTTGTCGGTCTCTGGCGAACGCCTATATTTCGGAAAATAGGCGTTTTGCCAAGTTAAAGGCGTTTTGTCATCTCACGCGGCTACAGACGAACGTCTTTATTTCGAAAAAAAAGGGGTTCTTTTAAATTAAAGGCGTTTTGTCGCGTTTCAGCAGATTAAAAGGCGTTTTGAAAATTTGTTTTCTTTAAATAATTCAGAATTGGTTGTGCTTTCTCAAAACCTGATAAGTTCATTTAGATAAGGAATGTTGATGAGAATCCAATAATGCAATAACAACTTTTGGCGCCAAAATCGAAAAAGGCGTTTAGTCAAATCACATTAGTATAGGCATATATCCCATAAGCTTTTACACGGAGTGGGCTTATTATTAACAAAGGGGAAAAAAAAGTAAAATCTCGACACCCGCAAGACTCTTGAGATGGACAAAGCGGAATTAAAGCATTCATACATGATGACTTATTTAGGACTTTTATTTGGTATATTTTATTTATTCTATAAATTTATTCTATTTGACTCTATCTAAAAGTAGAAAAACAGCGGACTTCACAGTTCGACATATGAAACCGAATATTGTTGGAGTACAGCACGATCGGGCAAGGACTTTTTCTGCCAACATAGTTTTGTTGATAAAACAGCAATTTCTCTCAACGTTCTCAAACTCAGAACTCATAGATCATGTTAACCCTCCAAAGACTCATTGTCATCAACAAAATCAAATAAACATAAGAACAAAAATGTACCAAAACAGAATGATGTAGCCTACCCGAACTTCAAGTTCTCAGCAGTGATTTGTTGTTTTCACCTGGGGATGACTGCCATGTCCTTCAAGCAGATAAAGACTAATTTGTTTCCATATTTCATATAAAGCCAGTCGTGAAACAAAGAACTTGCATTCTGAAAAAGGAATTCGGGCGAGTGGAAAATGTGGGTTTAGAGGGAGGGGAGGAGGAGGGGGAGCACGACACCATGCCGGGCACTGCGGAATACTTGAGAAGATCTTTATCCCAATATGGATCTGGGTCAGAATTTATAAATGCTGATGGGCATCTTTTTCGTACTCACGCCGTTTCAGGGTTCATGCGAAAAAGATATAACTGCTCAGCTAGGCATTCTATTTTATTACTGCGGCCTGATTATTTGTCCTCATCATTTTAGGAGAATTTCTCCACTCCACCCGTGCCATTTCCATTTCTATCCCCCACTTAATAGAACCGACCTACATACATATTGTCTTACAAAAAAGATCATGGATGACCCAGGTCACGCAGAATTTTCGAGCCTTTCCAGTAATGGCCTGATTTTGCTGTGAGATGAGTATAAAAAAGGGAAAACTGGGTTAACGTTTTTTTTTTTAAAAAAGGGCAAGAGACGGGCGCTGACTCACGGGAAGAAAAATTGTGCATTCGCGTGACTCCACTTGAGATCTCAAACGTCACATGTTTCCACCACACTCTAAACAGAAATCGAAAGTGCTGTGGCCGACATGGCTGACAGATTTATAGGATTACACAGCAGGCAAATATGCACCGAACATAGATCATATTCTGACTCTTTCTCAGACTCTCCTGAAGAGTCTGTCATAAGACATACATGTGATGTCACGGAGTTGTGCTCTCCCATAATGTATTTTTTCCTAAAAATTAGAACAGACAGCTAGGAAATATGAATCTCGTCAATGTATAATATTGCGTTGCAATTATCAGAGTCTGGGACATCTACATTATCATTGATCGATACATTCAAATTGTGATCCGTCAAGATTCAGTTCCGGACGCCTCTGAGAGCTGCATATGAGGCGGCTACATAGAAGTAAAACTCCTTCATCTCGGCATTCAGCTGTCTCGGCAGAGGGACTAACAGAAGCGTTGGCGTGCTGTTATAATACTACGTTAGAAAAACAAATAACACCTGTGCCCAACAATACTTTGCGCTTCATTGCCCACGAGTACAGAACGAAAGAAAAAGTACATTTCGTGCTTGAGACAACATGTTACATAGATCTTAAAACTGGTTTAAAAATCATGTGAAAACCATGTGCACTAACTCTTAATATATGAAATGAAAGTCACAACTATGCATTTAAAATAAGTTCCTCTCATATAATATACAAATTCCTAGTTTGTGTGCATGAATGTTCTATAAGTTATCAGCCGCCGTTGTTAGTGCTGGTATCAGAATACTGCAATGCAAAATAGCGTCTTTGCTGCTAATGACAAACCTGTGGTTGACCACTGTACCAGTGTTTCACAGGCCATAAATGTGAGAAACTTAAAGGAGGTAAATGTGTGTGAGCTAGAGCTTTAGGGAGAATTATCAGTTCAGGGCGAGAAAGAGGTCGCGGAGGGTATCTTGTCCTGCGCAATCGCTAGAGGGCAGCACGTATAACCGACCAGTATGCCTGAAAGTTTGCACGTAATTTGGCTCGATATTTTATGGTCACAGACCTGTTTAATCTCACTAGTTTAAACCGTTCCCACCTAGAACTAGAAGCTGACACGGAAAAGCGTGCCTTGTTGTCAATGTTTAAGCCTACATGGATTTTTCTGTTCTTTTTTGTTTGTTTGTTTGTTTAACCATCTGAAATTGTATTAACATCTAAATTATTCTGACGGGCAATGATGCTAAAACCCATATTTTCCTAACATTGTAAATTCTCGTTTTCGAATCTTTTTCCGAATGTTTATAAAAGCCAGAATTTTGCCTATGTATATTCACAAAAAAACTTTTTCAAAACGTTTGCTAATTTGATGACTACGATTTTCCCACACTGCCTATGTGCTATATGATCAGTAAAACCATCACCAAAAACACAAAGCGCCGCTGGGTATTCGTCTGTTGCAACTTGAAACATATTTATTATTACACCAACTAATAAGACCTGGAGACAGGATAATTCTTCTGTTCTGAGATTTCACTCAATAGAGATAATGGACAGTGTAGATGGTTCGATCAGTCTTCTTCTTTTTTTTTTTTTCATTAATACATTATTATTCTGTAAACACAGAGAAAACCAGAAATTACAATCGGATACCCTAACTAGAGCTCACTTTTTCAACGATTTACTATCTCTGTTAATATTAAATGAATGCTAACAACATCTTACAATTTACCTATACTTTGCTATTTGATTTATTTTGTTGTTGTTGTTTTTCTCAATGTCAGCAGCAGCAGCAGTAACATGCTGCTCAACATTTATATGTGGTGCTAACAGACTCTACTGATTCCCTCAGTTGTCGCCAGATTTTGTTGACATATCTTTTGCCGAACTATCGGCTCCACAAACAGCAGAGATAATTACAGGTTCCATTGCAGACTAGAAGACTATGCCTTTGCATCAACAATTTAACATTTTCTATACATCACGTATTTCAAAACACTGCAGTTTTTAAATTTGACCTTTAAGGCCCCAGAAAGGCTGTCTCTGCCATCCTTAACATGTCAGGCCCTGGCATGATCTTGACAGTTGGTATGAACACTTTATCCAAAAGTTCTTGTAAGGAGCAATGTGAGTTTAAAAACTGCAAATCTAAAATTTCAGAGAAGAGCCCGTGACATTTGTTTCTTTATATTGTCTGCCTCTGTCTGGGTAAGATCTAATAAATACAATAAACGAAAGTCCCAACTGAAGGTGCTGGATCTTACAGACCAGGCCCAGGAAGGGTTTCCTTTACATACTCAGTGAAAACTATACTAAGATATCAGACTTCAATTTTTTTTTTCCTAAATCAAAGTTTGGACTTTAGCACATTGGGGATAAAATAGTCTCAGAATTATCATTTTCATGTTGTGATTTTTAGCATCGGCCGTACAGAATTGCTCCTGTACTCTGTTGTCGGAATTTTATGTCCGATATTGCGCTAATGTATTTTGACAGAAAACTATTTTTCATCACAGTTTGATTATTTCTGTATTATTCCAAAATAACTGCATAATATTAAAAGATAACTTATGGCATCTGTTCATTTTCTGCATTTCTGTTCATTTTCTGCATTTTGTTAACTATGTGATGAAAGTGAGGCCTCACAACTTTTCGAAACAGATTGTTTGTGGGAAAAGGTGTTTTGTCGAAGGACATTAGTAGGCTACGGCCCTGTCTGTCTAATGTGCTCTATCACTTCTCACTTCCAGATTTTATGAGCACAGGTTTCAACCGTGTCCTGTCATCGACTTGTTGAGAGAGTAAGGTGGGGCAGTCAACACCAATCACATTATTGCTCTAATAAGTCTGGCCAGCCAGCGCACGTGAGAGAATGCACACTGCACGTGGTAAAAAGCCCACTGTAAAGATGGACAGTCATGTTTACAAACGTGTCTGATAATCTAAGCAAGATGTGTGAGCTATTATATGGCATACTGAGCTGGCCTCCATTTTTTCACTCATTCATAAAAGCATAACTCCTGCATCCTTAATGAGACACTTTATAATCGTATGTATCATATATCTTCAAACTGGTTTTGTTGATCGGCACAATTCATAATTATCTAACAGCAATGGCATTTTTCATGAGAACCGATGTCATTTACTGAGTCACTCGGTTAATCAAGTGCACGTTTGATACTTGGATAATTCCTGAGTTTAGATCTTAATTAAAGTGGGGATCTTGTTGTTCTGTTTCCACTGTCATTTCCAGTTCTGTGTCACAAGGAGAAATTGTTATCATTTCTACAGAAAAAGTGATTTGACTGAACCAAACTTTGAAAAACGCAATGCGACATTTGCCATGAAAACCCCACGTGCCAAAATTTCAAAATCGGTATCAGTGACACCGAAAGTTAATCAGTCCGAAGACAGCAAGCCAGCCAGGGAAAAAGAAAATGCCTAATTGCCTATGACATGCTGCTGAACACACGGACAGACAGCAGTTTCTCTGGTTTGAATTGATGTATGTCTCTCAGTTATACCAATCAAGACAATTACTTTCAATGTCGGCTAGACATTACGTTCTATATACGTCTTTCAATCTCCCGGTGGAGGTTATCTCGAGGCTAGACATGTTTGTCTTTTCCATCAGTTTTAGAGCAGATGGGAGTCCTAACATAATCACTCTAAAGTTCTTTGACGAAACGCCTTTTTCATCCCGGTTAATAATTTCCGTACATGTTCAAAAAGAACTTTCATAATAGCAAAAAAAAAAAAAAAAACCTGTTGCACGTGACTCTACTCTCTAAAAACTGCAGTTTGTTCGTTATACAAGTGTTCGGTGAAATAATTTGCAAGAGCGCAAAACTGAATAGTGGTTTCCATGTTTTGTCAATGTACCTTAGCACTGCCTGTGTTTGCTCGTTTGATATTTTTTTTCCTTTTGGTGACTGTAAGGATAATCAAGTATCTCTAAGCGTAAGACAAATAATAAGAAACTGTATATCTTGGCACACAGATTCCAGACAACATAAAAATTTACACTTTTTCCATTTGCCGAACAAATGTTAATTTTTATGTTGTTTGGATTGTTGTTGTTGTTGTTGTTGTTGGAATTCGTTCGAATTTCCCTTGATGGAACTGGCATTTTAAAAAAGAAGGATGATAGTAACAGGATTTCAAGGCAAACCACACGCACAGCGGCATGGACTGGCCCTTGAAAGTTATAATATAACATTAATTTTGATTTTTGTTTCAACTTCATATCTACTCTTGTCACGTTAACATACGTTTTTTAAATCAATCCCCTACCTTAGTAGAAATTCGATCGAAATATAGAAAGTTTCCAACTGTGATACTGTGGCAGAAGTTTTCATCTGGGCTTAATCACAGTATTTTACTATACAAGTAAACACAGAAACGCCTGTTTTTAAGACCTAGGCTTACTGGAATTAACTATTTCCGTACTATGCACAAAGTCCAGCAACTGTTTCTATAAGTCACTCTTATAGTGGACAAAATTTGCCCAGGAGGTAGATGTTTCAGAAACTAGATCGCTCCTACGGAACAATACAGGTTATTTGCTTGCGGGTAACAATGTGACATAATGAAAAACGTATTGCATCAGAAGCAGTCCCTAGGATACACTTTTTTCCCTAATTGTCACTGGTTATAATAAGACATGGTAATTTATTTCCCAACGGCTCTAAAACAGATGCAAGTCGGAACTGAGTCGTTGTAACATACAGTGACATATACAACAGCTACAGTTTTACTAATATGAGCCCTGTCATAATAGAAATGATCCTACAGCGTACTACCTTTAAAACTGTATTTGGCTAAATGTTACCAATCCCACCATGAAGAAGACTTATCTTAGTGCTGCTAATGCTTTGCTGTTTCCGGTTACTATTGCAGTCGAATCACGATTTAAGGAAACCACAAAGATAAGAATACAACGTAACCTTGTGATCTGAAAGAACCACCGAACCATCAAACTGGATCCTCTTAAAACATTTAAATGTTCAAAGTTCTGCCCTGTGTAGGAAATAATTTATTTGACAGGACAGTTTTCATATACTGCTGTCTGCAGATTTGCCATGGGAACCAGACACTCAAATTAGGCCATTCGGGAATCAGTGCAACAGATCTCGACTAATGGTATTTTCTGTTCTTGTCCAAAGTGCAGGAAGTAGACTTGTTGACGCGGCAAACGTCGTTACCACAGTTACCCCCATAACCCTAAAGTTCAGCGTATGCAGTAAACAAAAATCCCATAACATCAAAGCGACGACAACAGCAAAATAACAACAACAGTTTCGGCAGGCGTTCTCAGGGGAGAACACGCAGAATGAATGAGGTAAATT
This sequence comes from Peronia peronii, assembly GCA_039654565.1. NCBI lineage: Eukaryota > Metazoa > Mollusca > Gastropoda > Systellommatophora > Onchidiidae > Peronia > Peronia peronii. Next base: position 8,264 of record JBCEWB010055908.1, read on the forward strand.
ACGTCGTCTGAACAAGTAACAATCGAAACATTTTACATTTTAGTTGGGCAGCCTGATTACTATTGCCTGATTACTATTATATTGATTACTATTGGGAGTGGATACAATATGAATTTGTGATTTTTCATGACAAAAAAAAAAATGTGTTGGGTACATGTTCATTGTCGCAGAACACAAAGAAGTTTCACCTTTAAAACAATATCACTTCACTTGCCATAAAAATTCGAGATCATGAAAACTAAAATAAATTCACGAGGCGCATAGTCGACAGACTCTGACTCAAGCAATGCTTACCTAACGATGGTGAATGCGTAATCTGTTTGTCATTTTGAGATTACGGGATGGGGCAAGATCTCCTATCACTATTTAAGAGGATTTGGATAGAGATTCCTGGTTCATAGAGTACGAGAACGAGATGACTGTGCAAAAAAGACAAATGGAATCCAGCGCCAAATACAAAAGCCAGACAGTCCGATATGAGACACCCAGAAGAGACAAGCCGGAAGGTTCAGAAACGGGAAATGAATGGAGGGACGGACGGGCGGATACTTGGGTCCTTTATTTTATACGCAGTGTTCCCGCAATATGAACAACTGGTATTTTCATGCTCGCAATACACCCATGCTCAGTTAGACACTTCGTCACGCAAAATCACAATACAAAGTAAATATGTTCATCTATTTACTTCCTTATCATATAAAATGGAAGCCAACAAGGCAGAGTGAAAGAGAATCGAAAAAGAGACGATGAATATTTGGTTCTTTTGTTTTTATTGCAGAGCACCCTGGAGTATGAACAATGTGTATTTTCATGAGCGTTATTGCGCCGCTTATTATCAAAACAACAATATTAAATGTGAGCGAAGAAGGATAACACAACTTTCAATTATTTGTACTGAAAAGACCCGAAATGTATTTTCGCTTATCGTGCGATTTCGGTCATCACGTGGTGAGGCCTCTCGTAACGAAAGATTCAGAATCCATTAGTCCAGTTTGCTTCTGGTCAGGAGGAACTTTTGCGAGTGCACGTGTTCGTTTTCAATGGGCCAATCTACTCGATAGTCACGTCAACGGGTGATCGTATCGTGGACTCAGTTAAACATTGAAAGGTGAACATAAAAAAAAAAAAAAAGAAAAGAAACAGGATTTTGAACAGTTGATCAGTAAAATATATTCAACAACTTGACTAGTAATAACCCATTACATGTAGGCCTATCACTTGTAATCTGTGCTCGACATTTCCCGATGAACTGCATATTTCAGGCCAGACATTTTTTTCGCATTTTTTTTTTTCACTTCTTGCTCTAACGCACTTTCATTACCTTTTCTTGAAGGTCATCCATCGTACAAACACGAGATTGCAGTGCCAAGTGTTTCTCACCTGACTATCAGGATTCCAGTGTGAGTGCAGCGTGAGGGCGTGGAATCTAAGATGTCCTAAACCTCAAGTTTGGGGTTATCAGGAGAACGAAGAAGGAAAGATGACCCTTTGCTGGCCCCAGGAGCCTCTCGGAGTTTTATGTATGGAAAGGGGGGAAGCCAACATTGAATGGCAAAGTACATTAATACATGTAGGCTACTGAAAAAAGAGAACTGCATATTTAGAAAAGCAGTGTACCTTATGTGAACTACATGGAGAGGTGAAGTTGTGCTTTAATTTTATTTATCTCTTTTTTTCTGTTTCACGGCATCATATGACAAAATTAGAGAAATCCAGGTGCAAAATTCTTCCCGACAAGCATTAATCCTTGGAATGCAATAATTAAAAGTGATGGAATCATTTGCAGCATTTTGATTTGGTTATTTGCGACTTTTATACAGTCAATTAAGCCTGCGGTCACTGGTAATGTTTTACTACATTTTCAACTGCCAATAAAAGTGTAGATGTTAACAATAGACAGACGATCCGATGAGTATTTTCGTATTCAGCAAATATAGGTCAAAAGGTGATATAATCTTGCTGAGCTTTAAAAACAAAAATATGGAAAACGACGTTAGCAAATCTTCCTAATTGTTAAAAATCGCTGAATTGGACTGTTGTTTCTGACATCCTTAATCGAGCCAAACAAGAAATCTGATTTATCAGGTCATTTCTTTTTTTTTTACGGCAAAAATAAACAGAGATGAAACTGACAAAATGGAGATCACATAAAACTTCAAATTGTTCGCAGTCTCAGTCGGCCTTACAATTTGGTGGGATCCGTAGACTTTCCGGTGTTAAAATGGTAAAAGGACATTAACAAATAAAGCCTAAAAAAAAAAAAAGGAAGAAACTTTCAGTTTAGAGATTACCAAATGTCCTCGAGTAAAATGAGAACCCACAGAGACCCAGCAGCCACTGGCTGACCAGATTTAAATGATGTGATTATCTGACCAGACTGTGCGGTCTACGTGAAAGGGTGCGGGATCTGATCACGCGATCATTTAGGTGTCAGTAGAACAAAAAGTGCATTTGGCGGAGTGATCTCAGAGTTAGAGTGACACAGCTAAAAGAAAAACGCAAAAGGAAAGAGGTTGTTGCGCAAGCTGCGACAAATGTTGTCGTCATTTCGGTCAAGTCGATAAATATTGCGTAACGTGTCGGGGTTTAAAGTAGCAATGACTCTTGAGTCGGTTTCGATATTTCTTGAGCCATCATTTTATACTGTTCAAAGAATAAGATTATATTAGGGGATTTGCTCAAAAGAAAAAATAAAAGCAAAATTAGAGTGAACTCATTCGCGATTAAATGTATATTCAGTATTTCAATGTAACTTAAATACATCCACGCCCATTAGGCATTTAGTTACGCATAGCCACAATACAAAATAAAGTTGTTCATCTATGTACTTATTAATCATATAAAAATGGAAGCCAACAAGAAACAGCGATCGACAAAGACGATGACAGAATAAAGAAAACAGCGAAAAAAAAAAAGACTGTAAAGAAGATAAAAGAAATATGATTTTTTAAACAAAAATCTATTCAGAGAAAAGAAAATCATGGATATCTCAGAAAAAAAACAAAAAAAACAAATAAACAATCAAGCAAAAAAAAAAAAAAAAAAATCAAGGTATGTTGGATATCTCGGCAAAAAACTGTAAACAAATAAACAAACAAATCATGACCATTTGGACAAAGAAAAACGAGAGATCAGCTCTCTGAGTTTCCCTGTCCTGGTAGATCCACCCAATTCTGCAGTGCGCTTGCAGAGATGGAAAAGGAATCAATGCATGCGCAGATCCGGAAATGGAAGCCTTGCAAGGCTGACCTAGATATTCGAGGAGATCAGGCAATCACGACATTAAATGGAAATCAAATCTGACCGGAGAGAATCAAATGCGCAAAAAAAAAGTCACATCCAGGCACATAAATATTCGCCAGCCAACAATTATTATGAATTCCTACCTCTTCCCCCTTCCCTTCCACCCCCTGACTCTTCATATTTGTTGTCCGCTTATTCTTATACGGGAATTTGTTAATGTCAGAATGGGATTATGCTTAATTTCCTGCAGCAATTGTAGACAATATTTCTTGTGAAATAGAGACAGTTTGTTTGTTTCCCTCTTATTTACTTCGTCTCCTTCTTCCATTCTCGATTTATGTTGTGGTAAAGACAAAATGAAAACAATCCATTTGTTTTGTATCCTTCGTGCTTGGGTCCTATAATGCGACAAAACAGCTTTCTTTTTACACTTTCTGGGATAATTTTTTTTCTCTTTTTTTGTCTTTCAATCTGATTTTCCCATTCATTTTTCTTTTTCCGTTATAGGTTCTCATGAACATAAAGTTAAAACACACATAATAAACGCGCCTTAGGAGTCATATTGAAGTCATACAATAAGACATAAAATTACAGTTCTTTTAATTTTTTCTTTTTTAGAGTGTTGTTGTTGTTGTTTTCGTCATTGTTGTTGTTGTTGTTTTAATCTTTCTGAATAAAAAAATGTTCATCGTTACGTCAAAGCGACTATAATCTGACTATCTTTAGTCTGTTCTTTGTTGTTTTTGTTTGAGTTTATTTGTACTCTGTCTGGAGTTTGTCCGACAGATTCTTTTTTTCCAGTAAAAGAACAACCACGGTCAAAACTTTCAGTAGCTTAACTTGCTTCTGTCTGATTAACGACAAGCAGAAATGAGGGACATTATTGTTCCAACAACCAATAATAACAAAAACTGTGTTAATATTCGGAGACAAGAAAAAAAGCAAACAAGATATAATTCAATAACCTGTAGGAGGAGAGGATTTCCAGAGGAAAACTGACTCCAGGGACATGACATCAGGGTTGACAGCCAAAAGTTGGAAAGGAGAGCGAGAGGAAAGGCGCGGTCATCAGGAATCATTGCTCCTCGAGATTGTAAAGAACATTTTATTGCCTTAGAGGCTTTCATAAATCTGATTATGGAACATGAGGAGGGGGAGAGGAATGGAGGGGCGGAGGTCCTAGGTATATTTTAAATATCTAGTTCTTGTCGGCTCTTCTCTATTACAACATCAGGAAGATTTTGTTTTTTTTGTTTTTTTGTTTGTTTGCTTTTTTTTTTTTTTGCTTTTTTCCCCAACGTTTTACATGTGATTTCCCCGGAAATGAAGAATCTGATCCCCAGTACATAATAATGGGCAAACGCATACACAGCCAGTATCAGGGTAGATAGCGACTAAACATCGGTCACTTGCCTGAATGTAGTTTTTGTTGTGATCTTGCCGTGTCACGTCAGCTTGCAATAATTATGTAGCCAAATGAAAACAATATTAGATAACAGACCAATCTGTGCAATCTATATCCCATATCCGTATCATGTATTTCAGAGGAGACAAAAGTGAACAAAAGAGAAAAGAACCGAGTGAGAGAGAGAGAGAGAGGGGGGGAACAGGGAAGTAAGCACAGAGAGAAAGAGACAGACAGATAGATAGACAGACAGACAAAGAGACAGGCAGATAGATAGACAGACAAATAGACAGATAGACAAACAGACATATAGATGGACGCCCAGACAGAAAACTCAAGGCAGAGAGAATGAGACAAGGAGGTAGAGGTAGGGGCGGAAAGAGAGTGGGGGAAGAGAGATGGAAATAAAGAGGCAAAGAGGAGAGAAAGTAACTGAGTAGACGGAAAGACAAATACGAAGGAATTAAGAGAATGGCGCGGGAGGGGGGGGGGAGGGTGATAAAGAGAGAGAGAGAGGAGAGAACGCCTGAACAAGCTTTGTGTCATTAGGATAGACTGCTCTGTCGTATTTGGATTATGTATGGCTCTTTCGAGAAACGTGTTGAAATGATGAGTGTTGAAAGAAAATCTTTGAACTCGCTTTTCTCAAGAGTAGCTTTGGATATTTTAACATTTAAAAAAATCACCTAAAGGTAGGAACACCTCTATTCAAATCAAATAAATAATAAATTGCTTGGCAAATACCTATCTTTTATGATATGATGAATCACGAAGATAATGCTCAAACTGACTCATAACATCTTGATATATAGGCTAGTACTACATCGATATCAGTCCACAAAATACCACAAGCTCTCTCTCTCTCTCTCTCTCCTCTCTCTCTCTCTATATATATTTTTCTCTCTTTCTCTCTTTCTTCTCTCTATATTTTTCTCTCTTTCTCTATCTCTCTATCTCTCTATCTCTCTATCTCTCTATCTATCTATCTATCTATCTATCTATCTATCTATCTATCTAT
>JBCEWB010055929.1:0-13928 GCA_039654565.1 Peronia peronii
ATAGATAGATAGATAGATAGATAGATAGATAGATAGATAGATAGATAGATAGATAGATAGATAGATAGATAGAATAAATACCTTTAGAGAAGATGGAAAAGAATACAGCAGAATGAAAGATGTCACATTTTCAAGTGAAAAACAACTAACATTAGGCAGAGCAAATCAAGGAGAACGCGTCATTGGAAGGTTTTCAATATTAAAACCAATATGACAAGACACAAAATGATAATCTGCTGTAATAACAAGCTGCAGTAGATCCGTGTTCCAATTTAAAAATAGGCTACGTTTCTGTGTTTTCGAGATGTTCCGATCTACTGATTCTGTATAAATATAAACTCATAATGTCCATCTACATTAAGTTCTATTATGCTCCCAAAATTGTTGACACTGGAAGGTGGAGGGGTGTAGGGGGTGGGATGGTAAGACTGTGGCCTTCGAAAAATCAAAGAGATATTTTTGTGATGCCGGATGAGAGCTAAAAGGGGGAAATTTTAACCAATGGCAGGCTCGCTCCATTATCAAGACTAACAGGTCCGGCTTTGGAGCGGGCTGTATAAATTTTGGGCTGAGACTGAAGCTGAGAGTATCTTGAGCCCTCTGAGACAGCAAATTTCAAGCTCTCATCTTGTAAGTGCATTACATCGATTTCTGCCAAGTAGTTTGTTTTTTTTTCTACAAAAATATGTTTGAGGCTCCAGATCGGTAATTAGTAGGCCTACGGCTATTGTTGAGTAGGTCGTAAATGAAAAACGATATTTAATATAATAATAAAAATAAAATAAATAAATAAATAAAACACTCAAATGTTGGGGTGAAGATATTAACTCATAGTGCCTTTGCTGCTGTTGGTACCGTCTACTAAAGTGCACCTGATCTGTGACAGAAGTCGGGAGGGGAGGAGGAGGTCGAGGGAGGGGCACTAAGAGAAGGAGGAGCTGATCTTTCACACCTAATAGAGAGCTTCCCCATTAGAACTACACCAGATCCTTATCATTCTATATTTTGCAGAGTTCCATTTTTATATGATGTAGATTTCTTTGTAAGTTCTTCGGTAACAATGAATACTGTTGCGATAAATTTGCATTACTGGGCTTTTCATTCCTATATTCAACTTAAACCTGTCCCAATGTTAAATGTTTTGTACTCATCGACCAATCGACACAGCCGATTGCATTTACTTCCGAAGTAATGTCTCATACATAAGCTTATATCGCTCATGAGTTCTGGCAGTAAGATTATGGTAGGCTCAAGGGCTCAGGATTCAAAGGGTTAATCTTTTTTAGGATTGGTGATCAGATAGAGTTTTTTTTTTTCCCACTTAATCAGATTTGAGCGTCACTTCCACTGTAATATCTCTCTATCTTTTTTTTTTTTTAATAGTATAGCTCTTGACAGATATTTCATGCATTTCTCTATAATCAATTCCATATTGTTTTCACACCTGCTTTATTTAGTACCAAGTAAATCAGATTCATTCAACTAGGACTGAATGCTAATTTAAAGCTATTTCGTCCGAGAAAATTAAATGTTAATTTTTAAATGGATAAGTTAGTATAGCTAGCCCGCCAAGTTCTTTGAAGTGTTTATCTCTAAAATCCCATTGAGCGATAATCAAAAGCAAAAGGCACCGATCTTCAAAATACCAACTGCTATCTGACCCTGCAAAATCATATAGAATGAACGATTTCTTCGATTTCGAATAAATTGTATTTATTTTTAAACAGAGGAGAAATGACCATCTTGCCAAGGTTATGTGTGAGAACGACCAGTCAGCCATTTATTATAATTAGTAAGTGCCGACGACAGAAAATATCTCTGACCTTTTACGGGAATTCAGACACTTAGTGGTACATTGATGTTTTATTTCACACAGATTGATAACAAATTTGATAATTATAAATGCATATCATCTGTGATCGTCGATACCACAAGAAGTTCACAATTCTGAAAAATAAAGATTTACGCCTGTAGTCAAGCCCATTTTGAAAAATTTTGCTTGAAAATTATACTAATTCGCTGTGTAGTCAAGCCTATTTTGCAAAATTTTGCTTGAAAATTATACTAATTCGCTGTATGGTACTAGATCTAAATGATCCAAGACAAAGTTCCCAGGTTTTAGCTCCCCTTGCACACAGAATGTTACACAACTAAACTTTAAATCACGTTATTTTCGCTCTTCATGTAAGAAATGTCAGACATAGTTGAGTGTTTTTCTTTTAAAAATGGCTATATGAGTTCTGAATGTGTATGTGTGTGGATAGGTGGGGAAGGGGCGGGCACATGTGCGTGCGTGTTTGACTTTTTGCTTCAGTTTTATAATGATTCTATTTATTTCTATTCTGTGGCAGATCTGATCTGTTTTGATCTGTTGTATCGACTAAAGTGAACGAAGATGGCAGCCTCCGGCAAGATAATGATTCTTTTTTCTTTGTTGGCCCTGATGACAATTTTCAGCCTTCCTGAGACCACATCAGCCATAGATGTCACTTACATTGGCAAATGTTATAGGTGAGTATGGCAAACACGTGCATTTTGTACTCTCACAGCCTTGAAGTCATGGAGATCATCTGTTTTTAATAATTGATTTGAGATCTAAAAAAAATAATTGGTATCTGTACCTTGCAGTCCAGCCCAGCCTATTTTATGTATATTATTATAGCATTAGCGGTACTTAGATCCTTTTTATTATTATAATACTCGTCATTATCATCATTTATCACATAGTCAATTTGTAGAAGTGTGTTTGAAGAAAACGATGACTGTCAACCGGTATTCAGATATTAAATGGAAAGGCCTCAAAATGAAAAGAAATACATAAAGGGATAAATACATAAACAAATGAAATTGAGAAATGAAAACATAAAAAGTAAAAAGATAAATTTTTAAAAAAGAGTAAAAAAATTTAAAAAATGAGTTTCCAAATTTTCGAATATAATAAATTCTTCTTCAGGGTAAAGAGAAAAACATCAACAACATCATCATACGAGCTTAACCTAAGGTAATTCAACAACAACAACAACAACAAGATCAAGCTAACAAAAACAACAACAACTACAACAAATGGGAATTTGAAAAACAAAACAAACTTACAAGAAGACAAACAAACAAAAAATGGAAGTTAGAAAAGCAAAGAAAGAAAATAAACTTATCGAATCATGTTTACTATATCCCATTTCGGCCGTTTTATAACCGTTTAACTAAGTCCTGATCTCTTCTGGGTGACTCCACTACTCTTATCATTCCAGCACGCTTGAAATCATATCAAGTTTAGCTGTGGTCTTTGCACTGGTGCTATTGATTATCTTTTACATTATTTGATAGCACTTATTATACATCGTAATAGAATATACCCGTTTAACCATAGAATATTACTGATATCATATTTGAGCAATGTAGCCACAACCATCCAGTGGTCTAAGGTTATGGAATGACTCTCGGTCTGTGGAAACGGCATCTTGTAGAATTTTTTTCTTAAGATACCCTTGGCTACAAGTTGTATTTTTCTACTCTAGCTTCTGAAAAAGTGTTATTTTTGCTGTTGCTGTTAAGGTGGTCACTGTTTTTGTTGTTGTCATTGTTGTTGTTGTTTTTGTTATTGTTGTTGATATTGTAATCACGTGACTAGTATAAGAATGAAAGGGAAGAAGTAAACATGAAATGATCATCCCATTGTAGACAGTTCTGAAGTTTGGACTCTTGTCCAAAACTTTGTAGTGTCTTTAACCATTCATAACCATCTTCTTCACCTATCATTTGACTTTCCCTATGTCGGACGGATCCAAGTGGAGCTGAAGCAATCAATCTCCTTCAGTCCTTTCTATTGTTCTCTGGGTTCAGTTAATTCTATACCTGTCAATATTTGCATGATGTTTCCCCATTTCTTTCTTCGTCTTCCTCCTCCTGTGCGTGCATCTTAACTGTGAATTGTAAGATGGTCATTCGGTCATACGAGCGTACATTGTGTTCAAACACAAACTAAAATCTTAATATTTAGTTCATTTTCGACTTTTTTTTTTTCCAGAAAGAACTGGTCCTGTAACTTCTTCAATAGATGTCGCAATAAGTGTACCAAGAAGGGCTACCAGAATGGTCAGTGCAGTACCAATGTACCCGGCTGTAATGACAAAAAGCCCTACAAGTGCCGATGTTACCATGACAAATAATCTGACAGAAACACGCCTAAGACATTCCAGTGACCGCCGGTAACTTCCCGTCATGAGAGACCGTGCCATAATTATGTTGAAAAACCTTTGGTTATTACACTGTTTCATATCGTACTGAAAACTCTGTTGAATTAACGTCACCTATGTATGTATGATGCCTACTGCACTCAGAATTGATCAGAATGTATAAACGATTACATTACCTCTTCGCTGGGATTTTTAATCAATTTGCTATCCGTGATACAGAAAAAATAATATACACACACTTGAACACAAACACATAAATATTAATACACACATACACATACATAACAAACAAAAACCATTACTGACTATACGAGTTCAGTTCTAATATTTGACTGCAAATTCGATTTTTTTTTTTTAACTATGGACGGAAAATGAATACTCTGGACCATTTTGTGAAGTCTCTTAAGATTCTTTGAACACACACAAGAGAAGTTGAAAGGGATGTTTACTTTTCAGTTTTTGTTTGTTTCTTTGTTTTTTCTATGGTAATCTTTCGTTCTTCAAATGAACATACTGTCTCATTCACCATATTTTATTGGAAATAATTCCGGTTTTCTGTTTGTTTTCAATAGTAACGTGAACACTGCGATATTCAAAATACATGTAGTGCGCAGTTATTGTGAGCGGTTACTATTGGATCCAAAGCAATAATATGATATAAAGACGGAATGTTTCATCTTTCAAACGGTGCTTTACGGTTTTGTTAAGCTTTTCAACTTCCTGTTGTGGTGGTTATCTCAGCTGTACAAAAACGCACAAAAATATAAGTTTGCGAGCTCAAAATGCTCTTCTTTACTCATCTTTCAAGTCTGTATTTTATAATAACCTAAATACAGACAATGAGGAGTAACTATTGTGTTTCAATTAAATTATATATATATATTTGAGGGGTACGTTATTTGTGTTCATATATATATATGTGTGTATTGACTTATGATCCTATAACTACATTTCACCAAATATTTTGTTTCTAAATGATCTTTTTGAGAGTAGAAATGCATATGGCATTGAGTTAAAGTTTGAGTGTTTGTGAATTATGCACCTTCCCATATTTACAAGCAGACTAGTTTTGTGCTGCCGATAACCTCTATTGTCCTGTAAATAACAAGAACAATAATGAAACTAAGACACAAATAAAAACATGTCCAAAGTCTATCTCTCTTATCATATGAGCGTCGGGATTTGTTCCTCTCTCACTTGTTTCAGTTGCATGCATTTTTTGCAGAAAAAGAATTTGTTGTTTATTTGAATAAATATAAACTCTCAGCATGACACTGGTGTGTTTCAGTGATATCGTAATGGTAGTGTAGTTTGCTGTTTCATTTTGTTACTATGCTTTTATTTTGTTTGTTTGTTTGTTGGTTGCTGTTATTGCTTTTTTATTTGTCTGTTTGTTTTTTGTTTGTTTGTTTGTTGTTTTTGCTCTTGCTATAGCTGCTAGTGCGATTGGTTTTATTGTTGTTGTTGTTGTTATTGTTGTTATTGTTGTTGTTGTTATTGTTGTTGTTGTTGTAGTTCTTGTCGTCGTCATTGTCATTGTTGTTGTTATTGTTGTTATTGTTGTTGTTGTTGTAGCTCTTGTCGTCGTCATGTCATTGTTGTTGTTACTGTTGTTTTGTTGACTGAAATCAAGGTAAATTATTCTAGTTTACTCAAATTGAAAAAAAAAAACAGCACTATATTATTTATTTTACACTATCTCAAATGAATATAACAGCTTATGGCAGTTCCCCTGTGACCCCCTAGAGGCTGGGGATTCCGTGCAGAAAATTAGTTCTAAAATCAATCGTATTTCAATGCATTCCGACTGAAAACAGTTAATTAGCTTTAACGGAGAAATTAAAAAGTAGATGGACACAATCATGTGAGGTCTTTCACAAAACTCATTTATCACATCAAAAAGGATCAGGGAGGCAAAACACGAAAATGATATGAAACTCCGGAAACCCTGACATCCTAATACTTTGTTGTATTGACACATCAGGGTTAAAGGTAAGAAAGTACAACGAATACAAAGATTGAGTATAACTGTTGTTATTCGTTGGAGTCGAATATTGCTACAAAGTCCTATTCGAGTCTGAATGCTGTCAACGTTCTTTCTCAATAGAAGACCTTCTTTGCCTCATCTCTCTCAAAATCGTAAATCTATGCCAGTTAAATCCTCCCTTCTCTCCTCTCACTATACGCCCCCCCCCCCCCTTTTTTTCCCCACCTCAAGGGAAACTTTTGTCAAACTTTTGAAGGAGACACTTTATTTTCTCCCCTTTTTTTCTAGTGACTTACTGTCAATCAGTTACTGCAAGCCAGATAACAGAACTGTCACTATGACCTGTCTTGTCACTGAGTAGAACATTTTGTCGTTCGCTTCCAGAGACTTATTGAGATCTCCTCAATTCCACTAGCTGGACCCGGCATTCATAGGGATAAAGGAACAAATTATAGATAAACAGAAACATTAAACAAACCTTTATTTCCCGTCCAGTCTGAGCTTACATCCGATTGTGCACGCATTGTTCTGTATCCCAGGTACCAGCTAATTGTTCACTCATGAAAACCCATAGGTCCAACAACAGAAGATCGTGATCGTGATGCCCTTGCTGAAGAAAAGGAAGGTTATTGATAGTTGAGAAGGACCACAAATTGTCGCCATTGTGCCATGAACTGAATATTTGAGTGCATATATTTCAGATACATTTTACTATAAGTCTTATTTGTCATCGATTATCTTTGTGTATATAAAATCAAGATGGCGACTACGGTATAGAGCTGCGCAACACCACGGTCATGGTCCTTATACGGCAGGGCTGGTGGGCAGAAACTATAGATTTAGCATTGAATTTAATCTCATAAATGACGATTACGAGAGAACCAAGGAATGCAGAGACATGCAGTTTTGACTAAAATTTGTTAAAAAATATAGGTTGTCATACTGCACAAAACAAAACAAAACCTCTTTCCTATTCTATCTGAGATATTCTTTCAACGGTAAAAGTTGCAAGGATTCCATTGATATGAGTGCATAATTGGACATCCTGCTTCGTTTTGATCAGTTTTGAAATATGTATCTCTGAAGCATTACGTGTTGATTTCAGTGTACTAGTTTTGCTGTTAATTTATCACTCTAAATTACTTGAAGAAAACATTTCATTGTCATTTTTTTTCTCAACAATTTGTTTTTTAGGGAAAGGAAACAAAAAGCATTATTATTGATAAACAATTAATAGAAGTCCAGTCATTGTTTCTTTACTCGGAACTGATCATAACAGCAGTTCCACATTGAAAATAATTGTCTATTTTCTGCTAATGAAAAGGGTAAAAAATATGGGGTTAAAAACAGAACTATCTGGCTTCTTGAACGAGATCTCTTCACTCACACCAACCTTCTCAATGAATTGCGGTTGTATCCAAGTAATGTTCACATCTACCTGCGTACAGATGAAGAAACCTACATAGGACTCTTGAACCTTTTAACCCTTAGAGCCGGACACTGTGACGAGGGCGGCTGTTCCCCCCTATGAATGGTTGGCAGCCACTTTGAGGTTCCTTGCCACAGGGCAATCAAATGAAAACTTGACGTTTTCAACATGCATATCACCTCAAGCTTTGGGGAAATCATTCCTGAGACGTGCAGGACATACGCAGGACAGTTTACAACAAGCTGTCTACATATCTATTTATCACCTCTTAGATAGGGATATTGGAAACAGTTCGACGTTCTACCAGGTCAAACAGGACGGTATGTATATGTACGGTTCTAGGGTTCGAATCTAGGACTCTCTGTATCAATGTCGACACAAGAATCGATCACTGAGCATGAAGAATATATTATGTTGTGAATCCGATAACGCAGCAGATCGTCTCGATTTCAGACCTTGTATATTAGGCTAGACACAGTGACGTGTTGGATATAAGCTAAGTTCATTGGTTTAGGACGGTAATGATATACCGAATTTTATTTAATATATTATGTTCCACTGATATAAGACATAGTACCTTTCAAAAGTGCAGCGCAACATTGACTTAGCCGTGCATCTCAAACCACATTTTAGGTAAATTTAGTAATTAAACAATAACTTTTGTCTTTGCTGACCCTGAGCTTCAACTTAGTTATCATCCTGTTACTTATGTCTTACAATCCAGCATTGGGGTAAAAACTCTTAAGAAACTGTTTTTCAAATAAACATCATAAACCAAGATACAAATGGGTAACAAAAATAACACACGTTATTTCGATTTCAATTTTTTAATACGGTAATAAAATTTATAAAGAGATTATTTTTAAACAACACAGCAAGAATAACAACAAAAAGTGTTAATAGCGGCCATTGCTTTTAACTCGTATTCTTTGATAACGTCCATTGTTGGTAACAAGGAAACAAAACTGCAGATACAGCAACACATATTATATTATGTATCTGCTTGTACTCATTATCTGGAAGAATAACCCGTTGAGGATTTCTCCCACTTTATCTTGTTTTACTCTCCAAAGGCACCCAGTGTATCTTTATAGCTCAATAAATTGCAATGCCTTTTCGTTTGACCACGAGGTCGTATTTTTCACAACAAAGCTGACACACAGACAATTTCTTACAAAGCCTGAAACCAGCCGATTCTGCACTAGAAATGAATCAAGACACTATAACCCACTATACAGGCGCGAGGCAAGTGTGCATCTCGTGTCAGCCACTTCTCTGTCCAACTGCTAGGTGGATGACGGTGCAATATTATTTTTCTTTGATTTACAGAATTTTAATTAAACATCGCATCAGCATGGTGTTGTGTATCAAATTCATGGTAAATTTGACGCTGATTACGAATCTGAAATAAAAAGAAGCAAAAATGTTTATAAAAGATACCATTTTTTACCCCACCACTCCCCTTTGCACCAGGCTCGATGGAAAAAATATTTGGCAGAGAATGAATTTCTGGCCTCGAGCTGCGCCTCGAGCCGGCCCTCATGAAATCGGCCACATACGCAGCGATTTTCATATGATTTGGAGATCGGAGGCCAGACTCGAGGTCGGACTCGTACGTGTGTGGGCCGCTTTTGATCAGATGGCCCTTAACCGCCTATGTTTGGGTCATTTTCACCTCTCTCATTCTTTTCTCTTCAAAAGCGAAAACCCCCCGTAGTGTATGACCTGCGTTCGCACACACAAAGCGCCGATTTCAGGGACGCTCGAAAAATCCCTTTCTTGAATCATTTGAGCATCCGGTTGCTTTTCTTTATTTGGCCCATTCCATGTTACATTATTGTTTCATCATACTAGCTCTACTTTCAGAAATTCAAAATAATTTCAATGAAACCCAGAAGTGTCTTGTGATCAATTTAACCTGTGATTAGCTAAACAAGATGTTCATGTAAAGAAGTCAATGAGGGAATATGAACAAGAACAATATTATCTATGTGATAGTACTACTTTTCTTACTGTTACGTGTGTCACATTAAAAAGAAACTGCAGAATCACTTACTATTACCAGTCCATCTTTTCTCTGGTTCTTTTCGATTGATCTTAAAACTAATTTCTTTGTTGCATGAAGAGGAAGCTCACCTATTTTATATCAAAGTGACCATGTCTCTATAAACTGATGATTAACCAGCGTTACGTGTGTCACACTTTTTCCGTCACGTGTGGCATCATTTGTTTCTCCAGGCTTAAATTATCAAATCCCCTATTTATCTTTGCCTATTGCGGAAACTGTTAATTGATATTTGCAAGATAGGTGGTTTGGGATAAAAATTGAAGTCTTTTCCCAAGTAAACTCCTCATTCCATGTTACGTGTGTCACCATCCCAGCACTACCTTTAGAATATTCAACATAGTTTGACTAAACACCAAAGCTTCTGTTGATTTATTTAGATTGTGAATCGTTAAACGAGATGTTTACCTATAATAATAAATCCAGAACTATAAACAAAAATGGTCTCTTTATATGATAGTATCTCTTTTTTTTTTAGCGTTAGGTCAGAAAATCTAAAAAAAAATCGTTTGTCTCTGTCTTTTCAATATTTGTGCAAATTGCATGGAGCAAAATTCTTCAGATTGACTTACATTGAGGACGAGATGTATTTGTTTCAATGTCATGGAGTCTTCTTTGCATTCACACCATATTTTAAAGAGGTACTCATTAAAATACAGCGTTATACGTGTCATCTAATATTGTTACATGTGTCATCACTCTGATTTTTAATTTTATATGAGGTTTATTGTGATGATTTTGAGCAGCAAGTGTTTTGAATGGATGCTTCTGTAAGAGGATGTCTGTTGACAAGGTGTGTGTGATGAATACAAGAGAGGAGGAAATGATTTATAGTGTGTGAGACAGATGCTGCACCTGAGGTGCAAGAAGTAGGAAAAAGATCAAGATAGGAGACTTCGGGTGGAAACATGCACTTTTTGCAAAGGGGATTTTCTTGAACAACTGACAGAACATCCTTGTAATGGTATGCTCCTGCCAGTACTAAAATTAAGTACAGAGTTGCCTTATGGCTCTTCAAGCAGTGTACTGATTTACTGCTATGACTAGGCCTGTCTTGCCACTTTGCTTTCTTTATTATTCCTGACTCAAAAGATAGAGAAAAGTCTGCTTCTAAACCTTTTTGGTGAGATTTTAGACCATGGAATAAATGGGAAAAAACTGCAGTAGTTTCTTAACCATTATTACTGGTGGGCTTGTATCTGAGTTTTAATACAAGCAAAAAGAATTAAACGAGATTGGAGACGGTTTAGATCGGGAAATAAGATGGCAATATTTTGTCACATCTTATTGCAAAGTGTAGTTGATGGCAATGACAGAGCTGTAGTAGCAGTCGACAAAGAGTAATGCGTAAGTCTGATGGTACTGTAGTACAGAATGCAAGTGACTTTTGTGAATTTAGTGGTTAGATTAAAATGTGAATTCTGCGAATGTTTCCACTTATTGAAATAATAACCTTTGGGATGACGTTGAAGATGTCAAAAGCATTGTCAAAATTCAATTTAATGTCATAGAGAATGCGACATTCTAGTTGTATCAAACTGATACGCATGAATGATCAGCAAATCGCCAAGAGGTAGCATATATAACTTACATCAAGTGCAACGTCTGAAGGGATGACACTATTAGTATTAACTGTTGCCACTAGCAAAGGATTGTCAGTAAACTATGATACCGACTTATATCCGTTCTCTTTATGCCTTTCAACCTCCTGCGAGTGATAATCTCGTCTTATATCCAGGTGTAGTGGGCATGGATGTGAAGGTCATTGTCACGCACACAACCTTTAAAACCTGTGGAAATGGCCGAGGAAAGCTGATTGAATGTACTATTCTCTTACGATCATTGATGATAAAGGCCAACCTCCCACACAAGTGGGCTAATTCAGATTTTATTATTATTATTATTATTAATGGTATTTGAAATTCTGACAAGCCAAATTTTATCTTTTAGTTCATTTACCTCAATTTCCTTCCAAACTAATATAGGTCCAAAGTAAAAGATGCAATTCTACTGCTTTTCAAAGTTCCGTTACGTGTGTCACCACTCGCGTTACGTATGTCACTGTCACGTGTGTCATCTGGTCATTCCTGGGAGTTGATTTACCCTTTCGTCTGGTATTATGTTTTTCTTCCACAAGCATGGTATAGCAGTGTTGCCTATACAATTTTTTGACCCTATGATGAAAACTTAGTGTATGAGGTAAACCTTACTAACTTTTTGTTACCTGTGTCACTTCCACCGGAGGACATGTTGTTACGCATGCTACTAAATTGATTCTTCTATAAATCCATGTTTTGTTTTTTATATTTCTAGTTCTTGTTTCTGCTGTACAGAATGCTATTTTTGTGACCAATTCTTCGTTTTTTACTCTGTAATAAAGCCCCCTCTTTTAGATCAATTATTTTAGTCACAAAGTTGAAAAAGAAAGGGCGTGAGAGACAGGCAGTGAGAGTGATGATTCTTCTGTGACACACGTTAGATATACAAATTCAGATGTCTCAGGGTGATTAGATTAATACAAAATACTTGCACAAAGTGCTACATGATTTCGAAATTTTTATAGCTAGTTTCATTTTATATGGAATGGATCATTTCAATTTTGCATTTCTTTAATTGCACATAGTCAACTGCTTTCATCAAAATGCCTAACAAGGGGAAAAATGTGATATGAATCATTGTTCATTATAACTTTGTCAAGAATGTTTGCGTCTTTGTTCCTTTTTCATTAATTTGTGGCCCTCGTTCATTTGTTTCTTTTCTTAGTTTGTTTGTTTCGTTGTGTTTATTTGTCTTTGTCTCTTCACAATGTTCGTAGTGGTTGTTTTTGTTTGTTTGTTTTCTTTTTTTTTTTTCAATTAACTTAGAGTCTTTCAATTTATAAAATTGTTGTTGTTGTTGGTGTTGTTGTCGTTGTCGTTTTTTTTTTTTTTTTACAAACGTTTAACATTGTCACTGTGCGTGACTCTTGCAAAACATGACTTAAGTAAGTGTCGCTATTTTTTTTTTCTTTCAATGGGAGTCATGAAGTTGGAGAGCATCCTGATTTTCGTCATTTCATAACGATAAAGAATTAAAAACTGTTGGCTCATGGCCAGCAAATTACCATACAACATGATCTTTTGCTTATAGACGAGCTTTGCCCCAGCTTAGCAAAACATAAGCCAAAAAATGTGCTCTTACATTCAAATGAGTCATTTTGACAGTCAGCCCAATTATTTTTCCTTTGCCAAATACAAGAGGTAGAAGACAAGGATGATCTTGTTATTTGAAATATAAGTAACGGAAAATTCTGCAGTTATTTTTATTATTATTTTATGTATTATATCCGGTATATATCATGATGGAAATAGAACAATTCTAGATGCAGAGTTCAACCCTAATATCAGAGTTCTGATATAGGTTAAAAATTTGAATCATTAAATTTGAAAGATTAAAATTTGCTCATTATACCTTACATCTGAATTCATCTTTAAATATTATACGGCATATTGAGCAGCATGAATGACATTCTGATAGTAGTGACACTCTCACAGTTTCTGCTGACATGTTTTGGTCTGGTTAAGAGCAGTAGTTTCATTGGTTCTGTTGTTTTGGCAACAAACATGTGGATATCTTGATTATGTACAACACGCTGGGCAAAATGCTCACCTTAAGAAGGCTTAGTTTTAAATGATTATGTTTGCCTGGAGAAGCAATAATTAATGCTTATGTCTGGCTTATGTACTATCTGTTAGGCAGAACTACTTATCAGACGGGAGCTTTGCTTTAGGAACTGTGAATTTGAGTGAGTATGTCAGTTCAAGGAAATAATAAGTGGGATTAGATCTAAATTATGTACTAGCTCTTGGGCTGAGATACTCAACAGAGGACAGTTTGACTTGTCCTGTCAGAGCGCGGCCACAACTCTCTCAAAACAAAATCATGTGTTCCCATTTTTTTACAGTCGGCTAAAAACTGAGAGATGTGAGGTTTCCATTGGTCAACCATTCAGATCCCGGATACGAGATTTTTAAATGATTTTATGATTTTAGAATTTAAAACAAAAACTTACTTGAAATCCTTAAGTGGCAATGCAACAGGTCACAATATGCAATCAGTGAAGCAGAGAGACATGAAAAAACGTTCAGTTTCAAATACGGATGTGTCTCATAATTAGCAGTTTACTAATCTCATTATTAATAATCTAATCTATCTATCTATCTATCTATCTATCTATCTATCTATCTATCTATCTATCTATCTATCTATCTATCT
>JBCEWB010055940.1:0-13927 GCA_039654565.1 Peronia peronii
CCATCCATCCATCCATCCATCCATCCATCCATCCATCCATCCATCCATCCATCTATCCATCCATCCATCCATCTATCGCTCAATCTATCGATCCATCCATCCATTTAACCATCCATCCATCCTTTCCATCCATCCGTCCATCCATCCATCCATCCATCTCTCCATCCATCCATCCATCCGTCCATCCATCATCCACCGTCCATCTATCCATCCATTCCCCTCTCCCATCGACCATCCATCCATCCATCTATCCATCCGTCCATCCATCCATTCAATCATCCATCCATCCATCCGTCCATCCATCCATCCATCCGTCCATCGATCCATCCATCGTTCCATCCGTCCGAACGTCCATCTATCCATCCATCCATCTATCCATCCATCCATCCCTCTCCCTCATCTACCATCCATACATCCGTTCATACATACATACATACATACATACATACATACATACATATATATACATACATACATACATACATACATACAATCTCTGATCAAATATCATCCGCACCATCACGATGGCTATCTCCGAAAATCGACATTTGAGAGCGAGCGCTTCATTACCTCAGGGTGTCTGAGAGGCCAGTTATGAGCCATGTAACGAGGAAAGCTGCTTAAATGGACGTCACTCACGATTTTGGCATCTCTATCGCTTAATCTGGTCCGATCTGGGTCCATTTTCAGAGCAGATTTTTATTAGCACACTGACTATAAGTCTGGGCCATATATCATCCCCCGACCTCTTTTTTTTTAACTTCACCATCTCTCTCTCTCTCTCTCTCTCTCTCTCTCTCTCTCGCTTGCTCCAAGACATTAACTGAAATGATCATGTCTAGCTTTGATTGGTTTTTATATCTCCACCAAGTTGTCTGTCTATCGCTCTCTCTTTATCTCTCAACATATTTCGCTCTTTCACTCTCTACACGTTGCTATGTTTGATTGCCTCTTAGCCTGTTTGTCTGTGTGTTCCTCTGTCTGTCAGCCATCTGTCTCAGTCCATATATCCATCCATCCTTATGTCCATCCGCTCGTTCGTCCATCACTTTCTTCTGGTTCAATGTGTCTGTCTGTCTCACTCTCTCTCTCTCTTTCCTCTGCCTTTATATTTTGGTAGCCTGTCTCTCTGTCTGCCTAACTGTCTACCTGCATGTCTCCCTGTTTATTTGTCTGTTTATTCCTACCAAAGCTACAGATGAAGAAGTCTAATCCCTGTTCTCAATGATAATGTGCTCGATTTGTGAGACATGATGTAACATTATTTCCTTTTCATCTACTCACATGTGCAATATCTTCGACATATCCACTCGCTTACATTATAACTCATCTAAATTTCCTCTCTGATGAAATATGTTATAATGATCTTAATGACCATATGCTAAGTAGACATGATTATGCGCAAAACAATGACCGAAAAACTGATATTTTTCCCCCTCGATTGTTGTTCGGAACTAATAACTGCACCTTTGTCCTTTACTTTGATCTTATCAGGATCACCATGGAGTGTATTTCACGTCTGAGAAAGTTCTGTTTATCAGAGTGGCTCATAAATTCATCAGCTCTACTGTGTTCCCTTCCCCTTGGCAACACCTCACCAAAAAAAGGAATAAGATAGAGGTATGGATCAGAGCGATTCTAGAACGAATTAATGCTTAGTCGTGCGCATACTTTTAGAACTTCTAGAATGGCATACAATTCTCTAGATGAAATACGAATTATTCTTAGTTCTGGGCTTTTGATTAAGTCGCGCCAACAAGATTACGACTGCATTGCGCCAAACGTAGTATTAATGATAGAGATGCACGGGGAATCACTTGAAGGTTCAGGAAGGAATTCGTTGAATATGTCTCTTCATAGATACCCAATAATTTATGCCGAAGTGTAACATGTTCACGATTTCTATCTATTCACTTCTAGAACAGGAAAACTGAAGCCTTGAGTTTATTCGGGCTGATAATGCAGCTATAAGACAGATGGTGTTTTCATATTTGTACACTATGTTCTAACAGTCGCCATACATCGTCATACTCGTAAGACAATTGCCTGGGTCATTTTTAAAAAAAAACGGGAAATACAGTTTCCTTTCACTATATTTACATATCATACACTTGTTTGTCATTAAATGATGCAAAGCTTTTGCTTAAAATTCAACATTGGAAACAATACTTTAAAAGCAATGCGATGAAGGACTCAAATATTTCTGCTATGGCCTAAACTCTAATTTGACCAACAAATGACTTTGAGGCGATTACCGCATGAGCATGATGAAACTCGGCGGCGCCTTGAGGCGCTATTCTCTTTCCGGCCATCTTTAACATCGCATAGGAAACCCCTCCTTTCATGACAAATTAGGTTTACTCATGAAACCACCACTCAAAAATAAATTTAAACATCAGTTGACATTTAAACTTTTGAAGTCTTTCATTAAGAAAAACGTCAAGTAGAGGACGATATTTTTGTTCTCTATGTTCTTTTCAATGTAAGGGAAAAAAAACAAACAAAAAACACTAATCAATAATTTCAAACAGAATCTAGATTCCACCTGCCTCTTGAAACTGAAGATGAAAAAGCCTTGGACAAGTAGAAACATAATATTATGAGTACCTGGGAATGAGTATCGACTCAAAATTAGACTGACACGAGCAAACTTCTTTCGTGTACTCAAAAGTAGAAAAGAAACTGTTTGTATTCTTTCAGAAATTCAAATTCTTTAGCAAAGATAGAACTTATATTGAGATGTTTTATAAATCCATCATCACAGCTTAGGATGAAAAGACACGAGTGCAAACAAATGGAAAATAAATAGATTTATATCGATAGGAAATGAAACTGAAAACCCGTGCATTAATCTATATTTTAGATCTGCAACAAAACCCATAAAAGGCTTATGGACCGAAAACTGCTGAATGCATCAATATGAAATTTGGCACACAACATTGCTCCATAAAGATCTACGTACATAAAGCCCAAAAAAGTTTACTGTGTTTGAAATGTTCTAAAAAGGCGATAATAATTGAATAATAAGCCTGCGCGAGTGTTTGATCTGAGTTGTACATTCGATAGAATGACGCGTTCAAAACACCAAAACACGTTTTCTTTAAGTAACATTCAGCTTAACCATCCATAACACTAACATCAAGATGCACATATACTTTGAGTCCCAGGGCAGTATCGATTTGACCTTTATCTAAATAATCTTTCACGAAGGTCATGGGTTCTCCACTAGTATTTAAGACATTTGTACTAGAGCACTTGACTTGTAAATCAACTATAACGCCACATTCCTGATCTTCCACTCTGCTGTCTCTTTTTGTTTAAAGGCAGTCTGTCATTTGTCAGGTACTGAAAAGCCAAATATTCATAGTTCTACCGACAATAAGTGCACATATAACATCTTAAAATTTTAGATCCTTTACTCCGGCACTTGAACGCTTGTGTTTAGTATGAGCATTGAGCACATCCAGCTGTTACCGTGAGTATTTTTACATAAATTGTGGTAAACTGGTCATGATATGCTTTCTCACGGCCGGACAAATGAAGTAAAGGTGGGCGTATTGGTTTTATTATAACATAGCAAGACTTGTGATTACAGCCTAACCCGAAAAAAGTGTAGGGACTTTCAAAAGCTAAATCGTGCCTAGTAATATCTAGATGTAATATCTAGTCATATCCCGCTGTTACTGATGTGAGATGGATCAGCTCCAAGCAACTACATTATTGCGTTTCAGAAATAAGAGGACTTGACTACAACACATCCACAAAGTATGAAGATCTGAAAAAACATGACATTTGAAAGGAAACCCTTGAAACTACGCAGTGCTTTGACTGAACGGAGAATCATTTTTGTCTTGTTTAATAAAATTTTATCCAATCGTTTCCTGAGCTATAATTATCTTTGTGGTTAAATAATCTTTGTTCATTTGATCTGTCTCTTTACAAAAATAGGCTTTCAACTGCGGTCAAATTATTATCGAATATGTCACTATGCAAAACATTATATGAATATGAAGGTATTTACACAGCAAACATAGATTCGAGTTAACAGATTTTTACTTAAATATATTATTATGAAGACTATGTTCCATGACCCCCCCACCCCCCCCCCCACCCTCTCCCTCCGCCGAAGATTCTCTTACAATTGTGAGATATCCGCCAGTGTAGCGCCTCATACGAGCAGGACTGGACCATGGGACCAATCAAAAAGTAAAACACATAGTATGATCATAATAATAATAATAGAGAAGGCTAGACGCCAGGCTTCCTACCCAAGAAGCCAAGCGCCGCTTTGTCACCGAAAAAAAAAAAAAGCAAGCAGATTTTAATTTTTTCCCCTCTACCGATGGGATTCGAACCCACAACGTTTTGGCTGAGGAACACGGTAGCCTTGGCTACGGCGCCCCTTTTTCATGCTTATTCAGCCTAATACCTTTTGTTATCTGGTGAAAGCTTTATTTCAATAGATTTGTTCCGACCAAGCGAACGGCTGGAAATCCCCGTCTAATTTTAGAAGGAGGGTACAAGCACTCCAAACTGTTCATTACCACTGACATAGAAGAACACATAAAAAATGCACGGGACCGGTGACAATTGTTCTCGGTTTTCGTGGTAGAGCGGTAACAAACATCAGTGAGTGTTCTATTTTTAGCAGAAGGGTACAAACACTCCAGCGGGGATTTCCAGATTTTTGCTTTGTTGAATATGAACTATTATACATGATACAAGCACTTTACAACCCTATTATTACCCAGACAAACCAAAGGAGACCATCGGATACGTTCTCAGTTTCCGTTGAAATATAAAGACTGGCTGCCAATTGGGCGCTTAGGTAAATACAAGTACAGTTAGATCAAAGAACAAAAACAAAAAATAAGAACAAACAGAACAACAACAACAGCAGCACCAACAACAACATACATACACGGACACATCTGAGAAAATTGCAAATTATTAATTTGTAAAATTACTATTATTTTTAACGATGATATAATTATTGTGTCTAATTCGTATTTATTCAAGCGAGGTATTTTTTAACAAAGTCGAATATAAACAGTAGAACAACAACAGAGTATAATGTAATACAGTCAACTTCTCTGAAGTGGATCTCATTGGGGAAATGAAAAGAAAATCAACACATCGGCAGTTGAACAAATGTGTTACCCAGCTTGGCGGGATAGGAGGAAGTAAGGGCGGGGGAAGGGGGATGGAGACGGAATGGCACACTTTTCCGCGGCACTTCTTTTATATATATATATATATAATATAGCTTGAATATTACTTTAGGTATTTCTTTCTTCACCCCGACTTACTACACACTTCTGCCTTTAGTGTGAAAGTTCGACACATGATAGCACTTTCCAAAATATCGACCGATGAAATAATCACCAGTTTTTATGATCAAATTAAAACTTTACGTTGTGAGGATTATAAGGCTGTATTTGGTATCAAACTGCACTAGAATTCGATCCTCCGTCGACTCGTGAAGACAGATTTGTGAAATATTTAGTTTCATGCCATGCGTTTTTTTTTTTTTTTTTTAGTCCTTGGCCAACAGCGAAACTGAGCAAACGTTATGGCTGAACGTGAATAATGAGAGAACGGCTGGAAATCCCTGTGCTATTTTTAGCAGGGGATATAAACATTCCAAACTGTTCAATACCAGTGACATAGAAAAGAAATGCACAATCCGGCGGCAACTTACTGTTCTCGGATCTAGTGGAGGAGCGGTAACACACATAAGTAAGTATTCTATTTTTAGCAGGGGGTACAAACACTCCGTCGGGAATTTCCAGGACTGGGCTTAATCGAATAAGAACTATTCAGTCTACCCCCGTCCCACAATCCTTTCTCTGCCCACTTTCTCATTCTTTCTCTCTCACACTCCTCTACTTCCTTGCTCTATCTCTCCTTAATCCTCGCTTTGTGACACTAGACGCATTGCGAGATGTTTGGGCCAAATGACGAAACACATATAGATGTGTCCAGCGTGCATAGCCTATTTGTGTAGCCTGTTGGTCAGTTGGATCTTGGAATCACAACGCCTAGAAACGAAACATCAACACATCCGTTGGTATTTTTCATGTAGCAATGAATGATCGGAGGAGAAAATTCAGATCAACACTATGCGCTGTCAGGCTTGCATTGAAGTCCACAAAGCCGTTTTATTTATTTATTTATTTATTTATTTTTTAGAATTTGAGTTACTGCCCTCTTTGCTTCAAAGAAAAAGAAAGTCAACTCAACCGAAGATCAACTCAAGCGGGATCAACTCAAGTGTATTCGCCTGTATGTGAATTGTACAGCCATTCCCTTTCCTTCTCCATAAATACTACAACACTTTGATGTGAAACTGCGCTAAGCTTCTATTGTTATGAAATAGTTCACCCGGAGCATTTGGGCGATTATAAAGGGTCAGGGCTGATACCAGCATGAAATATTCACATCGGACGTTCAGGGTATATAAAAGGCACTAAGTTGCCCTAAGCATGAAAAGAAAGTCAGCATGACCGTGGGTCTCAGGCATCTGTATCTCGGCGAAAAGCTTACATTGTGGGTTTGAAATTCGAATTCGGGGGGTGGGAACGATTCAACGATCCCCTGGCTTCTTAGATAGGCAAAACCCGACGTCCAACATTCTCTGATAAAAGCTAATGCATTTCAGAGGTTCTATATATACGTTAAAGGATCCTTTCCTGTTAGGAAGAGTTGGCAGTGAGCCGTTGTCCGGGCAAAATTTCCAAATTCCAAATTTCTGCCCCGCCCCCCAAACAACAGAAACAATAGCAGCAGCAGCAGCAGCAGCAACAACAACAACAACAACAACAACAACTTCTCATCAAAAGGGGCTGCACTTAAAGCCGAGATAATTCTACTTTTTCAGGAGTGACAGGCTACATGCATAATAGACAAAGCATGAGTATGCATTACAATTGCCCATACTAGTCTTAGGGGAGCACAGAATGCCATTGAAGTATTCAGAAAGCGAAGCTATTGTTTCATCTCTGTGTCCATTGCACAAGCCTTTCCATTCTATCAATATTCAGGTGTAACATTTCAATCAAAGGATAGAAACAATATTCAGTTTCAGCGCGCTCCGTCTGTAAGATTCCCGAAGTTACGGGCCGGATACTTGCAATGGCAATAACAGAACACTGACAGCAAGGGAGGAAGGGAGGGAAGTGTGCACTGTGACAAATGTATAGATATAACAGTTCTAGCAGAATGAGAAAGGGAAAGAAAGAGAGAGAGAGAGGGATGAAGGGAAGAGTAAGAGAAAGAAAAAGAGATCACTTCAGACCACGCGCGAGAGAGATTGAGAGAGAGTGAAAGAGAGAGAGAGAGAGAAAGAGAGAGATGAGACAGGAAGAGAAAAAATGAAGTAGAAAAAAAAGGATATTTCGTAAAAGGGAGAGAGAGAAGCCGACAGACAGTGAGAAAACGAGAAAAGGGGAGAAAGAAAGAGCGACAGAGAAATGCAATATTCCTGTAGGGGTAGATTAGCAGTCAAGAATACAGGCATTATTGGTTGATAATAAATCTCTCGATACAGATACCTCACAACTGGCTCAGTTTGACAACAGGTATCTGGCCAATCTATTGGTAGGTCAGAGGTCATATTTGACCTGACCTGACTCTATCAAGTACCTTACGCCGAGGTCATTTCTTAAGATTTGGTACCGGGACTGGGACGTAAAATCATAATGTGTATAGGCAAAGTCCTATGGATGCTAGGATTCACTGCTGGAAATTTCCTACTGACAAAGAAGTAACATTCCTTACATCTATCTCCATGAGACTAATATAAATCATGTCCCTTTGAGGACAAGACAGTTAGATGATATGGTTCTGTATCCAGAAATTTAATCATTATAAGTACGAATAATGTTGGGGCCGGTCGGTTGAGACGCTTATACAGTTCAAAGAGACAGAGGGCAGGTCATGGATTTCCTGGATGAGATGTCTACTCGAGCCAATAATTTTCTTATTTACACCTCATGTGCATCTGTTGAACATTTCGTTGAAATCTCACTATCCAGTATTAATTCGTAAGGGATCTGCAGCCATTTTAGTTTACTCATCATTCTACACAAAGAGGTATGAGTTTCTCAAAGATAGAGCCAGGTATACTTATATTTCACAAAGAGCCGCCATATATTATATATATCATTTTGGTTTGCAAAAGTGCAATTATATAATCGTCATGTTGACTAGATAAAAGACATACAAGCAAGTGTGGTCCACAGAGGTGACAGTACAACGTCGAACCTTTTTGATTCAGTCTGAAAAGATTACTGTGTCCAGTAAAATGACGCATCAGTCATAAAAACGTAGAGCGGAGCGTATCCTGTTAGGGTGCAATCACGGTGCATTCTCTCCATTCTGTCTCAGTCTGAGGTCCGTCTAATTGTCCAGTTATGTCACTCTCGTCTCCCAAATAAAAATGAACAATATAACACTGTGCATGATAGAACATGAAACGGGGCTGACGCTGAAGGGAAAAGGATGTTCTGTGTTGGTAGACTAAACCAGTCCTACATATTTTTACGGAACAAATACGAGAGAAACTATTTCTATTTATATCACAAATTTCTTAGAATTTTTTTGGTTCTATAACATTGCTGTACTAATGACCGCTGTCTCACAGAGACACCGAGTCTGGTAGCTTTAATAGATTAGAGTCAGGCTGACATTATTTTGGAGTCTGTTTAGTCTCTCACGTAGAGATAACTCAGTTTTACAAAGTTTCACCAGTAGTTTGCATGACCGACCGATGTCGTGCGGTGTTTGGGCAGAAAATCGTTACTAAAATACGACATTTACAGACACCCACAGCCGATCGACGACGTGTCAGTTTCATTATCGGAAGATTGGAATTGTGTTTGTTCTCATCTGTAAGTCAAATATGTAACTCCGTACGGAATATCAGCATCCTCACTCTAGGCTAGGGTGTCTCGCTCCTCGGCAGGAGGGAGCATAGATTACCATACTGAGACTGTCTGAACCGATATCACTGTGGCAAGTGCAAGTGCGTAAATAACAAAGTAATCAGATTTACAAGTTGAGAAAACTTTTTTTTTTCATTACATCACAATTATTTTGGTATCGATGAAACTAGACTGTAGACGTATATTGATTTTAGTTCTAATTATTTTTTTTAGGATAGGGAAAGAACGGTTAGTTCTAAAAATGCTACCCTTTTAATATGGCAGGATGCATCGCACTCACACACACAGAAATAAATCTCTCTAGTTCCATTTCTCCTCCTCATATGGAAATCGTATTTTTATAGATTGATTAATATATATTATAAGAGAACACAGTATGAAATAGCATCTTTCATCCACCACTAACTCATACTAGAGTTCATCTCAAATTTATGAGTTGAGAACACCTGGCTGACGATCTGTAAATTAGAGATGGTTATCGAGAAATTCACCATTAAAGATGACTGAGCGCGGTAGCAACTATATGGCTGATCTTTAAATGTAGATTTGACGTTTAATACTGTCACACGTGGATAGAGGACAACAGATGGACCAAAACCAAAAAGATGTTCGGACTGGCAACTGAAAAGTGAAAAAAGAGCCAGATAAACAGGAGCTTGTTGTTTGTGTTAGGGTTTAACAACACATCAGCACAACCACGGCCGTGTTGTGCCAAACACGGCAAGATATATTTATACGTCAAAAGGTTGAAATAGAGGAAGAGAGGAATGAGAGCAGGACAGAAGTCAGGAGCAAGGAGAGAGAAGAGATGTCACCCTTGGA
Organism: Peronia peronii; assembly: GCA_039654565.1. Classification (NCBI taxonomy): domain Eukaryota; kingdom Metazoa; phylum Mollusca; class Gastropoda; order Systellommatophora; family Onchidiidae; genus Peronia; species Peronia peronii. The sequence goes on from JBCEWB010055940.1 coordinate 9,768, forward strand.
ACGTTGAGAAAGGCATTCCATGGGGACATCCCACCAACGGTGGGCTTTTACCACCTGCAGGTGGAAGCAGAGAACAAACAGGAGCAAGAAGATGGCTAAAAGAGGACAACAAATGAAAACATGGTAGGGCGAAGTCAAAAACAAATTAGAGACATGCAGAGTTCAAATTCAGATGAAGACTGTCGGCGAGGGATCCCGTCTTTGGACTAAGGAATTCTGCCTAGGAGGCAAGAAAGACAAAGAATAATTTGATCAAACCCGCTATATCACCTATTTTGTATTATTTGTACTCTGATCTAAGTTTCTTAATCGTCTAGTACAGTGACCGTCACCTCTTTTTATCTTTTTTTAATTTTTCAGGAGAAATTATTCAGTCATATTCTTTGACCCACAAATGCCACAACAAAGACGTCTGATTTATGGGGTGGAGCATAAAATTTGAGGGTTGTTATAACTAAGGTATTCTCATTGCTTTTGTTTTGTTTTTTTTTATATGTGTATGACTAGGGCAGGGTAAATGGCGGTAGACACATAAGGTTTCTGTAATCTGTCCGATTTTCAACCATCGAGATAACCTCCACTAGGAGGTTGAAAGACGTATTATAGAACGTAACGATTTTCAACCCCTACGTCTTGTAGAATTCCGTATCTCTTTCTTCTCTTCTCGCTGTATCATCACACTCATTGAACTTGCCTAAATCATTTTGCGCATTTTGAGAAAAACCGGGACAGACAATTTTATTTCACTTAATAACATCACACACATTTGATTTCAAACAGTGCAAGCTTTTATTGAAATTCAACGTTTGGAACAATACTTTCACAGCCATGTATTAAAACTCTATGGCCTGAACTCAATTTGGTCAAAATGGACGAGGGCAATTATCGTAATAGTGTAGCGATATTGTGAAATTTCGACTATTCATATTTAAATCACTTACGACGAATCAACAACTAGTTTTCGGGTTCTATTCAATTATATGAGGTACATAGATCATGTACGGTCTTGCTGTACACTACTCAATAACAGTAATACTAGACAGGTTTTGGTGGCTGCTCTTCCTGATGGGCATTTATAAAAATAATGTAAGTCATTTTTTGTTAAAAAAACACAAACTTATGATCATGAAGCCATATTTTAATGTGCTTTTGCACGAATTTCCTTCATGCGCTGATGGATATGATAATTAGACTCTGAAAGTTACCAAGTTGAACACTTTGTTTTTCCTTTTCAGAATTAGAATTTAACAACAACAAAGAAAATTATATACTAAAGAAATTCCTGTTTGACCACAATGACGCAAACTGGATATGAAAAACGAAGTTAGACAATTTCTTTCAATTTCTGGAACAGTGTAAATGCGATCGGCTTTCAATCTTTTTAAATTCGGCATAGCTGGATTAAAGAAATAGGACATGTAAACACACCTTGATGGGAAATAAACAGCAACTATATTGAGGAAGGAGTTCGGGAATTGTTGGTTTTGATGCATTTGTATTCACTCGACTTGGAAAGGTCTAATAACATTCTTTTTTAAAGTAAGGATTTAATATTTGTTGCCGATTTGTAATCCACCACTGGCTTGCTCCCGAAAGCTGTCTGACAACATCGATACAAAGTGCAAAAGCATTTTACTGGTGTGTGTCCACAAATGTTTTGATTGATTTTTGCAAAATAATTCTATTCACTGAAAAGAGAACAAAGAAGAAAAAAATCAAATCTTTTTTGATAAATCACAGCCGGCTTGTAACTCTCATGTTCTCCATAAACTATCGGTTATCCAACAATGCAAAGATTTGTAAAAAGCTAAACAAATAAAGGCTAATTTGTATAGAGGCTTAACATGCATTATGTTGCTGACAAGACATCTGCTTTTCGCTGGAGAAATAAAATAAAATAATATTGACAAAAGGTAAGTTTACTTAAAGTGGCGCAGATGTGCTTATTTAACATTTGAGTCACAGTGATTAGTTTTTAAGTTGATCGATAGCTTGAGATGTTACAGACAAAATCCTTGACAAAAAGTATAGGGATAATGTTACAAGTGAAGAGGTCTGTAACAGGAAGCTATAGATTTAGGACCGCAGGAAAATGTGCTTATTGTAGTGATGGAAGTCTGTAATAACTACGGGCATGAAATCTCCTGTGAGGTCTTCCATTCCCAGGGAGTATATCAAAGGTGAATGTGTGAGTACCTGCCGATGTTGTAAACCACGGGGGGAGGAACGCCTTCTTCTTTCGTCGCCCCCGTGGAGTCAAGGCACCCTTCTCTCTCCGCCTCTTCTCTCCCCCCTCCCCCCCTCAAGCAATTACTTAGGGAAGGCGGATCAGCAAATGAAATCTATATAAAGTAACTGCAAATAAAGGATGTGAGCCCAACTTTAATTTTATGGCCACAGTTTTTACATTGATCCTTCAGGCAGGTTGGAAGGGCGGCGTCTGCAAACTCAACACCCACATGATAACCGCGGCCGCGACCTGACATGATTACCGCCCACCTACGGGTAGCTGAAAGGCCTAGGAAAAAATGACAGGAAAAAATGAACACAGATCTCACTGTCAAAGATTGTGTCTGATCATCAGGCCTTTCACGGCACAGCCAGAGGCTGTCGGGGAAGCAAAAGAAACAGATGGGAAGACAGCATCCGAGGATAAATAGAAAAGATGATTTGCTGATTCCCAAAGAGCACTGGAGAACAGAGAGGGTTGGACGCGCTTGGTGACCTCATCTTCAAAGGCGCCCCTGAGACATCAGCAGAAATCAAGATATAATTTGTGAAGATGGAGAAGAAGATCGCGCGACAGAAGATAGAATCTATCGTTTTCACATGTTGTAATGTACAGTTTTTAATCCAGAAAAGTCAAGGTGCTAGCCTGGTCAGTGAATCGCCCTTCATACTTTGCATTGATGAATTTAAAGTTAGCCAAAAGTAAAGAAAATTGATCTCAACAGCCACAAATATGAAATGTCAATCAGAAAGAATGGTCGAAAATATTATGACTATGCCTTGACAATGGACAACAAAATGTTAACGTTAACAAAAAAAGCGCCGTCATTCTCTAGATCCAAAAACGAGGATGACCTAAAAAAAAAAAAACCCTCTAAAAACACGCCAAGCTGACGGAAGAATGATGAACGTCGAGAACCTTGAAGCAACTGAAGGCCAACCCAGCAATTAGGCAACCAACCAAACAAGCAAACAAACAAGCAAGCAAACAAGCAAGCAACCAATCAATCAACCAATCAGCCAACCAACCAACCAACCAACCAACCAACAAATTAACCAACCAACCAACTAGCCAACCAACCAACCAACTGACTGACCAACCAAGCAACCAAACAACCAACCAACCAACCAAACAAACAAACAACTAAACCAACCAATTTACCAGTCACCAAGCAACCGAATAATCAACCATAGACATGACGCACACATACAGAACTATGCAAAAGATCGAGCTCACTCTAAGCCTTACACCAGTGGTTCCCAACGTTTTTGCACTCGCGACCCCTGCCCAAAAGCTTGAAACCTACGCGACCCCCTACTGTCAGAATCTTCAGTTGCATTTCAGCTTCTGTGATGGAGAGGAAAAGAAACACTGAAAGAAAAAACCAAAAATATATAAGAGCCTAAGACATGTAATTGATGAGCTGAAATTAATCTTATCCCAAGCCACTTCTAACACGGCTATGCGACCCCTTGGGAATCGCGACCCACCGTTTGAGAACCTCTGCCTTACACCGACCAATTGCTTTGACAAGGAATCGAAGACTATTACAAAGCAATCAGAAGATCACCACAAGGTCCAGACTCGGTATAAGGAGGCAGAGAAATCATAGTGCTCTCTATCAAGGGCGTTCTCAGACTTAATGGGAATACGATATTTATATGTACCGTAGAAACCAGAACAGTTTATCCAAGTGCAGTTCTAACTACAACGTACAACATCTAATGTAGGAATTCCATGGGCACCTTTGATTTCTTTCAGGCAGCACAGGGACTTAGTCTGAATCTTTAAATGGCCCCACAATGCAACGTGTTAGCAGGTAGATGGATAAGAGCGATAGATGGATAGGTAGGTAGATAGATAGATAGATAGATAGATAGATAGATAGATAGATAGACAGACAGACAGACAGACAGACAGATAGATAGAT
>JBCEWB010055951.1:0-13927 GCA_039654565.1 Peronia peronii
CAAAAATTGGCAGCTTCTAAAAGCCGAGATAATCCTACTTTCTTAGGATTGAAAGGCTTAAGAAAAACAAACAAACAATCAACAACAACAACATCCATTTTTTTTCTACTCTGTTGCTTTTTATATTATTGCAGCAACAATAATGACAACACAATAACAACAGCAACAAGAATCACTAAAACAATAACAGCAATAGCAAAATCCATCACCACCACCACAACAACAACAACAACGATACCGGTGGGTTAATTGAATAGTCTAGGCCCACTTCTCTCCTCCACTGTGTATGACCTAATACTTATGCGCAGTTTTGTGTTACGCATGAGCGGTCTCTTTAACCCTTTCCCCACCAGGCTCTCTCTCTCCTACCTCTTCTGTGCTGTCTCTTCTGTGATACCATCAGTGACAGGTGCTGGCTCATATAGACTGAGATAACCATACAGTCACCAAGATATGATCGAAGTTACAGTGGTCAAATCTGAGAATTGGCCTTATTTCTCAAGATTAAAAGGACGATGTGTGGAAGTAAGAATGGTTGGTTGATTGGTTGGTTAATGAGGTGATTGGTTGGTGAGTTAATTGGATGATGGTTTGATTGGTTGATCGGTCTGTCGGTTGGTTGACTGTTTAGTAGGCTGGTCGGTTGCAGGTGATTTGATGGTTGGTTAGTGGTTGGTCGGTTGGTTGGTTGGTTAGTTGGTTGGTTAATTGGATAAAGGTTGGATGATTGGTTGATTGATGTATCTCACGACACTATACATTCATTATTTGGCATCTCCCTTTTGTGTTCAAATCCACTCTTACAGCAAAGTGGGTGCAAATGAAAACTTCTGAGATGTAGCATGTAGTAAACAAGAACAACGGTAAGCAGAACTAAAAAAATCAAAAGATTTCTCAGAAATGCTTACGCATAGCGATTATGGTCTCGTGGGTGAAAGAATTCACTGAGTACAGTCTCAATGGGTCCAGTGTTTATCAATTAGCCAAGTTCCAAGCTTAGCATGTAACCAAATTTCAGTCTTAATTATGTATCCAAGTTTCATGGAGTCCCTGGTTTTTACAGTCTTTGTAGCCCCATGATATTGAAAGGCATATGGAGAACGTAGCGTTTGTAGTCAAAGGGTTAAAGGTGTGGAGGTGAAAAGAAGAAAGTGGGGGAGGGGGTGTAAAGGTGATAGTGACAGCTGATCCAGTGTCTCGTCTCCCTGCCCAGGGATTGCATTACCAGATGGCGATAGCCTGTCGGCAGCACCCGGTCCACCTCAGATTTCCTGGCTCACTCCTGGTGGAATATACGACATATATCCCTAGTTTTTTGGTTTTCTTTTTTCACATTATAATACTTACCATCCTGCGTTCCGGAGGTTTGTCTTCGAGCTTAGGGTCGAGTGCGAATAGTATTTAATGTGTGACACCGTGTGCTTGTGTTTTTCAAAGCAAAATGTGTTGTGCAAGTTTACTATAGATTTCCTGGCTAACTTGTGGTGGAATATAAAGGGAATAAACCGCCAGCTAGTCTATGTATGCTCGTATCTCGCACTAGTATCCTAAGTTGTATGGTCGTTTTTTTGTATGAGTTTAAAGCCGAGTCTGTGATCTCTGTGTTCTGATGCTGCGCTATCAAAACCAAAATGAGTTTGCAGCGTAGTTTGGTCCTAGGTCATGTAGCTGGTTGGAATTGGTCGTATGTTTTATCACAAAGTGGTGCTTGTGTTTAATATCTGCGACTTGCTTCTACCCTGACACAATAGGGCCTGTATGATATTGCCAATGAAGAATTAGCACACTTTTAAAACATTTACTTTAACTGGAAGCCCCTCCCCCCCTTTTTTTTTAAGAAGTGCCGGAGACTGAGCAGCTCCTCCTCAATCTCATGTTAATAGCTTGATAAATAAATATTCTATTTCTAAAGATCGCAGATCCACACATTTCTCAGTGATAATTTAAACTCATACGAAACAAATTATAAGCTTTCTAAGTAACATTTGGTCTTGAATTGGACCGTAAAAACTTGGCTGAGCGTGCAAAAGAAGAAAAGCTTTTAGCTGCATTTTTATATATAATGCATAGACAGACAATAGCAGGGGAAAAAAAAAGAGAATGATTGAATGTATAACAAATACCCAGCATTACTTAGCATGTGATCTCTAGCAATTTGCCATTTTTATTGCGTGCTCTGCTTTTTAGGAAACAATGATTTCATTGTGAAACGTCACGGATGAATGCAGTCCGGAACGCCCTGTTTTTTGTGCACCAGCTAAAACGATTTTCTATGAAAGGAGAAAGGAACATCAACTGAATTCATTTACATCTCAACTCTGTAAATTGTTCGCGGGTGCCTAATAAGAACAAAACTTCTATTAAGAATCTCACTTGAAGAAAATCAGACATTACTGACATCGCTCATCGCTTATATGATTTTATAAAATGCTGATCAAAGACAAATCTGACAGATGACAGATGTGTCTTCGGGCTTAACTTAATGTGAGTTCAATACAAATTCTCATCCTGGGCTATACCGGCGTCGCGCAGACATTCTTGAGTGACTGGTTCTGACTTGCAGGATTTCAGATTAACCACAGGTGAGTTAATTTCTTTCTTTTTTGTTCTTAGCTTTTGAATCCGTCTGGAGTCATCGATGAACCTCCTATTGAGCAGCTGAGAGCCGATATTTTCCGTCTGTCGCGCTTCCATATGTGAACCAGGACCTGCATTTCTGAAGTCATATAATTTAATTCCTTTAAGACAAAATAAGATAGGATTTCCCCCTGAAATCTGCGCTGGTCGGCTGGAGTTTGACATTGGCCAAATCTGATAGTTAAGATTTAAGTCTAGGTCTGGATTGTCAGCATCAAAGCCAATGTAGGTGGAAATTGGTCTGCAAATTCGGCACAGTTTAGCAGCCCAGTGGCAAGAACAGCACCCTTTTCAAAAGCATAGTAATGGATGCTTGGTACAAACTATGAGAACATCACAGTCATAAGCCCGGGCCACTCACAGATATAGTATGCAATCGCCGACCAGGCAAGCAACCAAAACCAAAGAATCAGAAACGACATAAAATACTGCTGAAACACAGGGAAGTGACACACTTGTAGAGATGCACACTAATCTCCTGACCCCCAGAATTGCATTAAGGAATAACTTGAAAGAAGCCCGAGACGCCAAGTCTCTAAACAAAGATGTTTTGCTATATTTTTAAATTTCGCTCATTGAGACGAAGGCAGGATTTTGACATTGATTAAATACTTGCTTTATAAAAAAGAATAGATTTAGTCGTGCCCGAGAATCCATGTATTCATTAGGAAATCAGAGAATGAACATCAAGTAGAAATGAAGAATTGTTCATTTGTGATGCAAACGCGAAAATAATTTAGGTTGGTAAGGATTTGAGGGCCTGACAGGCAGTCACCAAAATTCTCACTAGGAAGCAGAGGACGTAAGCGAATGTCTCCTGTGGATGTCAGGTTAAAACAGATTGTAAAGCTGGTAAGACATGCGCAACACAGGGCTGTGCAATAGTAGTAGGTATTGTTAATTTTCGGTAGAGATAGAAAGCTTGTTGACGTCTTTCTTAAATTCTTTTTTTTCTTCTTCTTCTTCTGTTATTGCTGTCTTAAGGCATGAAACAATACGACACAAGCATTAAGAAAGCGAATACATAACATAATGTCTCTTTAACACACATCTGAATATACTCAGTCCAGATAAAAGAGTTTTTGCAACTCTAATTCACCTATGGTTTTTATTTATTTATATTCCTTTTAATATTGTCTTATACCCATGAAACATTGCCACACATAAAAAAGTGAATACATAACTGTTTACAAATATCCAAATATACACAGGCCAGACAAAGGAGTGTTTACAAACTCAAATTAGCTTTCGTTTTTTGTTTTCTTTTTGTTGTTCTTATGCGACTGTTTCAAGTTCTGTACTTTGGATGCATCGGATTAAAGCACATGGTTGGTTAGCAGTGCAGTGCCAAAATAAGTGTCATTCTATTGTCTTGTTGGATAACGTTTTTGCTTTTAGCCGATGTTTCACTTAAGACAATGTGAAATGAGGCAAATATGTTTGGTTTGGGGGGGGGGGGGGGGATACAGAGAGAGAGAGAGAGAGATGTGAGCCAGATAAAGGCAGATAAGATGAGAGGGAAGGATGGGTTGAAGAGGGAGAGGAATACAAGAGAAAGAGAACAAGAGAGGAGAAAGAATAGAAGAGACAGACAGATGGGGGGAGAGAATGAACGGACATGGGAGGAGGTGGAGAGGAAGAGAGATGAAAAGAGGGCATTTTTGACCGCTACACTGCAGCAAGAGAGGGAAAGAGAGAGAGAGAGAAATAGAGTATGAACGAGGGAGAAGAGAAAGAGAAAGAACAAAAAAAAAAAAAAAAAAATTAATGAATAAGTTTTTAAAAAAAACGTGAAAGGAATATAAGAATAGATGTTAAATGTTACGGCTGGATGAGACACTGTTGTTTTTTTTATGCTCAGACAAAATTGTCATTGAACAATGGATGAAATGCGTTTTCAGTTCACAAATGGTTGCGCGTCTTTAGGCACAAGATGTCCGTAAAGTCAAACAATAGTCGTTCATCCATGGTGGATTATTCTTTTCAATTTCTTTTTTCTCGCACAAATATACTTCAGAACATTCATCGCGATCATTATCATCAGGCTTTGAAACTTTCTAGAGTCATCGGGACGCCATTGACAAATTGAAGCGTGCCACTGGTTGGGCATGTTTTAGGCTCTAGGACCTGGTAGAGCCCGTCCTCCTCATGCAAGGCAAGTTTTAAGATTACAGTTTTATTTTTCCAAGATGGATTGCCAGATCAACGCTTACGGGTTGCATTTGTTCGAGGGATCTACAACGCCGCATGTATCCAAACGATCATCATTCTAAGTACTATGTAATACTAACCACCCTTGCCGTTGCTTCACTTCGGTTATGGGCAAGTGTCCTACCACTATGCCAGTCGTCTCGGAGTATTGCCGTGTCTGAAGTTTGTCAGTATGAATTAGTAAATAATTTAGTACTTGACTTGTACTTAGACAATTTACAAACGGGCCTGAGTGTTGCCCTTCTTATCTTAGAAGTGGTTAGATTCTGGCGTTGTGAGTTTTGTGAATGACTAATGTAGTGATTCTGATACTACCTCATACATGTATTTGTGACACAAGAAGAAGCATTTCGTGTCTTTTGTTTCTCTTTGAAATGCAATGACTTTCTGAGTGACCAAATTATATTATACCAGACTTGCTGATCCGGCGCATACATATATACACGTATTGGGGCGAGCTTATATACTGTACTCTTGCTGAGGGGCCATCGATTGCAAATCTTTCTGATGGCCGTGTGTTGCAATTTTGTTTATGGGCCAGATATTGCAACGTTACTGATGAATTGCAACCGTGCTGATGTGCTGTATAGTGCAATCTTCTAAGCGCCGCGGATTGCATTTTTGCTGGTGAACCTTATTTTTGTAATTTTTTCTGCCATATATTTCACCTCTGGGGTGGGTCGTACATTGCAATTTTATGAATGCACTGTATTTTGCAATGTTCTTGAGGGGACATACATTGCTTTGCTGATGGGTCGTACATTGCAGTTTTACTGGTGAGCCAATAATTGTTGCAACCCTACTCGTGCTCCATAATAACTTTGAAGTTGAAACATGAAATTAAAATTCAAGTTCAGGTCGATGTAGGTGCGCCTCTGTTCCTGGCGAAAAACGAAATGGCATTTTTGCCTACGGTATTAACAGTTGGCGCTATGGAGCAACTGCTCTTTCTATCTTGGGAATGCAAAGTAGTTGATGCCTTTTTAATGAATGTGAAAGATTTATTAAATGAACCATTTTGACCGTCAGCCAGATTACTTCCCTTTGCCAAGTATAAGAGATATAAGACAGGCATTGCAAAGAAGGAAAAAAAAAATCACCATTTCTCCTGTTATTTGAAACAAGACAAACAGAAAATCATGAAAAATTCGCCATATGATGCAAATAATGTTTTCTTATCGTGGTAAATTTTTTGTCGTAATTTTTCTGCTTCACATTTTTCAAGTAATTTGAGCTGAAATGATTTTTTTCTTCTTTAAGTTGCTTGTGTCATACCGCATGTACTTGGTATGGAGAGGAAACTTAGAGGATGAAAAAGTGACTCACTGAGAGTTAAGACTTTGCTTGCCCTAATTTCCATTCATTTGACCCTTGGAATATTAGATAGGGGACCAGCTGCCTCCATTGACACACTAAAGAGAGGATTTGTTGAAGTTGTGGGCAGCGTTTGATTTCATCTAGGTACGAGTGAGAAGTGGAGAAAAACAATCATGCCATTTTTTTAAGGATTACTGGTTGAACAAAAGATTTAACGAACTTAATAAATAGGAGTCTGGCTGTGAGAGGGTTAAACCTGTGACATCTCCAAAATTATCTCCCCTCCTTCCCCCTCTTCTTCTCCACCCCCATTCGAATCATTTGACTGACAAAATTAATGCATAATTTCTGAATTTCAGTACAGAAAGTTTGACCCAAAAATAAATCATGTCCCGTATGTGAACAAGCGTATGTCAATGATAGTTCACCAATCTATCACGAAATTGAAAGTTGGCCGGAGCTGTTGATAGCTGGGGTAAATGTCTTCATTGAAAAGAGTATTTCATTTTTTTGTTTGTTTTGTTTTTGTTTTCCCCAGCAAACTCAAGGGCATTTCATGTACACAAATAGCCGGGCAAATTGTCACGGTCACATGCACAATAATCCAAGTCAGTTTAGGCCGAAAACATACTGTTCCGACAATCCGACAGAAATCGGTGACAAAGTCACGGATTGAAGTGGTGCAAGAAGGAAAATATAGACAAAACGGACTGTATAATTATATTATCACCTCCGACTGTCGCCGACTGGCAGAGGTCAGTCGTACTGAAGTACGACATTGTCCATTTTCTTTGATTTGTCGGACGAACTTTACTCACATGTCTAGAAATGGCCTAGACGGGGCGTACAATCGCGAAAATTGGAGCTCCTTTTGTTCATCAAATGTCTATTTTGATAACAGATTTGAAATCAGCTACCAAAAATTAGAAAAGGGTGCGACGTTTTTGCAATTTATTGCCTATAAAGGAGTTTTTAATCACTTTACAATGGGATTTTTTTTTTTAAATGAAGCCTTTTTGTCCATCAAATGTCTATTTTGATAACAGATTTGAAATCAGTGATAAAAAATTAGGTATTGGTGCGAAGATTTTGCGATTTATTGCCTATAAAGTGGTTTTTAATTATTATTACTTTTTTTTTTTTTTTGAAAATTCAACTGTGCCTAGTACAATTGCCTAATACAATTGAAGGCAACAGTCTCACGGATTGACTTTGTATACGTTTTCCTCCGACAGTTGCCTACCTTTTGGTAGCTGCTAATCCGACGGACCAGTACGTTGTCGGCCTTATGCTATTTTGAGAAAATTGACATTAGCCGTTTTGCGCAGAGTCACAACGGGTTTTGGATAAAAAGAGGCATTAAATATTAAATCAACGAAATAGCATATTAAAGACTGTTAAATTAAATTTACTTGTGCTGTCGTGATGAAAGTTAGCATCATACATCAAAATCTCATTTTAATTATTATTTTTTCTTAACTGGATCGTCGGATGACTGGACAGACACAATCCACGTTTTCAACAGTAGCACTTACTATAATGACTTAAATGCCATCCAGATGAGAAATTAAGGATGCGTAAGATTCCACAACGCACCGGAAACACCACTTTACACCGTTTTGCACATCGATAGATTTCTGGAATGTGTTAGTTCGACTACTTTTAATTTTTCCAGCTGATAAACCTAACCTAGTGCACTCGGCCAGAAAAGTTATATTAATGAAAGGAAGACTTGCAATTAATCACAGGTATTCCCGATTACAGATTTTTCTTCAGTTTGATTCATTTTAATTTAATTTTATTTCTTGTCATTTAGTTAAATTAATTTTACTGTATCTTACTGAAAGGCGTTACGAAGATGATTTTGTTGTGATTGATTATGTATATGTATATTATTTTTAAAAAATGCTTTATATATATAAAATGACGAGTAAGCCTGTATTTCTATTATTGCATAACAGACATGTTCAACTCAAAGGAATAGAGAGATAGAGTGGGGAGGGTTGCGAAAAAAAGACGGAGGAAGGGGGGAGGGGGGGGGGGGGAGGCTGGAGGCGTGAAGGCAAAGATCTGGCACATGCACAAAGAGATTGTGAAAGAGATTAAAAAAAAGTTGGCTTTGAAAAGGTGCTTTTAAAGGGTCAAATCTGAACATACGATTTCTGTGATGTCTTTTGTCTTTTGAAAATGCTTAATGGTTTGTAAAACGGCCGTCACGAAAACGATAAAAATTTTGGCTACATTGGAGTTTTTTTTCTCTTTATTTCTTTGGATTTTTTTTTTTATGTTTATATTTGAAGATTTAAAATCCAGTTTACGTAAATTAATGGGTTTTTTTTTTGTGTGTAATTGTTCTGAAAGCAAAAAAACTCTCTACAGGTGATGAGTGTCAGATATGATTTTTTTTTTTTGAATACGTCACCGTCCTATTGACCTTTTGAACTGTCGGTGTCGGAGAGAGGTTTCAGTATCTAGGCCATTCTTCGCCGAACACGCCGTCGTGGACCAGGCTTTCGATTTCTTGACGCCATTTGTGGCTGAAAAAGAAATGTGATTTCCATGCGATTTTTCCATGCGATTTTTTTTTCTTTGTTCTTTCGGGATGAAACTATAGTCTTGAGCAATATCACTCTTTTAAACAGAATCTGTTCCGGAGAGGATTTCAGTTATCCTGTTTGCTATTGCCTGTTTTCATTTTTTTTCTTCTTCTCCTTTATTTTTTAAAATAAAGTTATCCTCGATGTTGTTTTAAAATCACTGCTGTGACTGGATATAGATCGCGAACAGAGGAAAAGGACATCTGTCTGTTTTCTTCTATTCTAATCCTAAAAATGACCTCTCCCTCTTTTAAGGAGTTTTGACATTATGTCTAACTTATAGTTTGCTTCTTCTAAACATTTTTTTGCTCGCTAGAGACCTTACAAAATTTGCCTGTGCCTTTTTATGTTTCACGGTAAGTTATAATTAGCTCCTATAGAAGGGTTTCTCTTCACAATTCTTTCTTCACCAGTTCGTACAATTTTCAGTTTTCATTTCAGTTGGAATATATAGTGAGTTCGGAAGTGAAAATTCTACTCTGCATTTGCCAGTTAAATGATTGTTTGGGATGGGTCAAGTTTATACCATTTTACCTACAGTTTTGCGCCGAGGAACATCCTCTTGCATCAAGTATCAGATGGCAATAAAGCTTATTTATTATTTATTTATTTATTTAGTTATTTAGTTCGTTAGTTAGTTAGTTAGTTATCCATTTACTATTTGTTTATTATTTATTATTTATTCATTTATTGACCAGAAATACTCTGGGCAGGAACAATTCCGTTGAGGAAGATCAGGAAACTATAGTGCCAATTAAGATTCTGTTCTTTAAATGTAAGAAGAAACTTCAGCCATGTAAGTCAGGAAACACGGCCCGCTTATTGTAATAAATAAATGTGGAAATTTTAGTTGCTCTAAGTTAGGAAAAGTTTTGTCGGTGTACTCAATGCACCCTTCCCGTCTCCTCCCCGTCCCTTCGACCCTTATTCTCTACTGTGTCAGGGACAGAGACTTGTAGCTGCTTATTCAAATATTAGCGGGAAGATCTGGGAAGACTTCAGCCCCCTAGGCTAGGACACCCTGCCCTTTCTCGACGATTGGCTTTCTCTCCCAGTGATTCTCAAAACTGCTCGCTTTCAAAGTATTGTTCGGTTTTCCTGAAACGTCTTAAGATTTGTTTAAACTATTCATTAGTTGAAAGAGAAATGGAATCCAAGATATCAACTTTTGGTTCACGTTTTCGTTCCATTCCGCTCTTTCAATTTGCCAGGCAAACTCTCGTTTTAGTAGCACTGTCCAGTTTTTAGAAATTGAAGTTGAATTTGAATTCCAAAATATGGCTGGTCTTCGCCAACCCCAGACGTTGTTGTCGAATAAACAGGAAGATTGTTTTATTATTTTCATCTGCGCTGAAATTAACGAAATGAAAAATAATAATAATAATGAAAGTAGATAAATAAATAAATAAATAAATAAAAACCCCGCAAACACTCAGTAAAAGAGAATGACATGAAGACAACACTCGTTTGTCCAATGTAAGTGCATAATTATCACCAAATCTCGAATGGCCTATCAAATTTCTATGCTGATCTGCTTTTACATGAGAAAATTGAGATGTTCCTGTTTGAGTTAAATGGTACGAAATTGGCAGAAAAAAAAAAAAAGATGAAGTGAGTCAGTTTGTGTCATTTTGTGAAATAGTGCAAATGCCATCAAGCTCTCACTTCTTTTCGTGCGGTACGTTGAATTCAGATAATCGAACAACGTATACCAACATTCTGGGAATAAATAAATAAAATTATATATAACACATGTATCGGTGCTGTGGGAGAGGGCGGAGGGAGGGTAATTGGGTTGGCATGAAACTTACAACAAATGGCTGTTTGCAATGCTACATTTTGGTACTGGAAATATGCAGCAGTTGCTGCAATACGCCTGCCGGCATAGCACTCGATATAGAGGACACCATGGTCAAGAGTTATAGCCTAGGCAATGTGAAAAATGTTTGCGAGTTCGAACTCTACCCGGGAGATGGGAAAGATAAGTAAATGCCCCTTTTTTTGGTCAGTGATTTAACGGTCACTTGGCCGCTTTCGTATGGAAGCCCAACGTCTCGGACAAAAGACATTTCGGACATTCTGCGTTCACATTATGCGCGTTAAAAAAAAACTCTTATTAATCGGATGAAGAGTAGGCAAGAGATGAACAAAATTTCCAAATTTCAAATTTCCATCCACAACATTTCTTCTGAACAAAGTGGCAGGCACTTTATGCCGAGATAAACTAAGATACTTTTCTTACGATTGAAGGGCTGCACATATAATAAAAACATAGTTCTCTCAAAGCTGTTGTGACCAGTGACCATTAATATCAATCTTTGGTTGACGGAGTCTAGAAATCTTCATCCTTCACTCTCGTAATCTCTTTGTCTCTCTCTGTCTCTCTCTTTCTCTCTGTTTTCTTTTCTTTTACGCTCTTTTGGCCCTTTTCTCTCTCTCTCTCTGTGTGTGTGTGTTTCTTTTCTTTTCCAGTTACTCCCCAATTCCTGATCATTTCTATCCACCACTCTCTTTTATTCCTCTTCTGACTACTTCTTTCTTATTTCTGTTCTCTCTGAATTTCTTCCTTATTCTTTCTCTCTCTCTGTCTCATTTGCCTCATCCCCCCGTCTCGCAGTATCTCTTTCTTCTTTCTCGCATGAGGCTATCGGGGCGCATCCTGACGAGTAGTATACTAGTCTTCTCCATCCGCCAGGGCCTGCGTTTCCGAGACATTTTTTTTTGGTCCATTTCTGAATGTCGTTGGTCCATCTTTTCTCTGCGTACCTTCTTTTCGTTCTTCATAACATACTGTTCATATCCCACCCGATCCACATTATATGTCCGCATCTCTCTCCCATCCTTACTCTTTACACATTTCCTCACTTCCTGCCCAGCCCTTCACTTTGCCTCTCATTCCCAGTCTCTCACGTTCTCTCATCTATCAGTTTCTTTCCCAGCTTATTCTTACATTCCTCATCTATCAACTCCCTTGCCCTCGGCCTTCCCACCTTTCGCCCTCTTCCCGGCTCGCATTTTTCTTTGCCCTTGCACTTGACATTCTGTGAGCATGCGCTTAATCCATTGTATAATCCACGTTATCCACGAAAGCGATGGATGTCACACAGAGGGAAGCCATGTTTACACGCACCAATGTGACTCATCAGCTCCGGAATACGTTGACAAAATGTCTTTTTTCATCGTTGTCAAATTGTCCTCTCACTGATTCAAAGATTATGATTTTCTACAAAATAAAAGACAGCATAATGTCGCACCACTCCATTCTAGTACCTCTTAAAACATACATTTTGTCCTCTAAGTGTTAAGAAAGAGATCGTAAAATTTCATGGTGATTTTCTGGGAAAGTTCGTTTTCATCACTGTTAAATTGTTCTCTCACTGATTCAAAGATTATAATTTTCCACTGTGGACATAACAAAGACAACACAATATTGCATCACTTCATTCTTAATAATCTTAATTTGCTTTGTGTCCACTATTTTGTTAACTCTGTTGATCTCAGCAAGCCTAAATTGCCGGAGGACCACTGTTTCTGAAATGAGATCTATTCGTGCTATGGTAATAATGGTTTAGGCCTAACAGCAGTTGGGTGCGTACCTTGTTATTACATAATAATAATAGTTTAATGTATGTTGTGTGAAAAGGAACTGAGATGGAACGTTTTAGAACGAATTAGTCTTTCACCGGACCGGCCATCTGATATAACTGGAGAAAGAAGTTAACAGAGAGATGGCAGAAGTCAAGGGCGATGTTCTCGAAACGGAAATTTTCTGGAAAAAATGCTGTTTGTCAAAGTGCCGTCCATTTGACAAATTTTTCCGGTACGCAGAGACTGCTGCACTTTTCTCGGCGATCCTGTCCCCGGACGTTGAAAACTAGAGTCCATTTTTTAAAGAAAGTTTTTTTTTTTTTTTTCTATGTTCAAGGACATCTGTAATGCTCTTGACATTGTCATGTGGCTTAGTCTGTACAAGAGTAAAAGAAAAAGAGCCGTCTGGGAATTTGCTAGGTGCAAGGTGAACTGAGAGACAAAAAAACAGAAGTGAATATTTTAGAGAGGAAATGATGAGAGGAGGTGAGAGGGGAAAATTTAGAGAGAAAGAAAATAGAGAAAGCATAGAGAGCAACTCCAGTAAGGGAGAGGGAATTGGGAGGGGAGTAAGAGAGGGAGAGAGGGAGCGAGAAAAATGAGTTAGTGAGTGGGTGAATCAGTGGGTGAATAAGTTAGTGAATGAGTGAGTGAGAGAGTGAATGAGCCAGTGGGTGAGTGAGTCACGTGAAGGAGTGAGTGAACGAATGGATGAGTGAGTGAGTGAGTAAGTAAGTGAATGAGTGAGTAAGTGAGTGAATGTGTGAATGAGTGAGTGAGTGAGGAGAGCGGAAAATAAATGGAAGAGATCACGGTTTGTAACCTAATTGTTAGCGATAAGAGTACGGAGATTGTTTTCGCCCTGTTGACCTCTGTCTTTCTTCCGGGTCCACTCAAGGACGCGCTGATAGCCAACGGGGCTGATGTTATTCTCCGCATTCTGGCGTCCACTTCTTACTTTGATCCGGTTTCTCTCTGGACATCCTGACCTCGGCCAGGCATCAGGAACCGATGAGATTGTTTATTTGTTCCTCGGTCTGTCCGACTTTTTGATTGCCCTCATAAACAGATCAATGAATTCGTGATGGAAGCTAAATAAAACGTAGTTTTTCTTCTTTCTTTCTTTTTTTCTTTCGTTCTTTTTTTCTTTCTTTCTAGTTTCTTTCTTTCTCTACTTCTTTCTCTCTCTCTTTCTCTTCTTTCTTTCTTCTTTCTCTTCTTTCTTTTTTTCTTACTTTCTTTTTTCTGTTTTATTTCTGTGTTTATTTGTTTGTTTCTTTTCTTTTTTCTTTTTTTTTTATTTGCTTTCTTTCTCTTTCTTTTTTTTCTCTCAGTCTTTGTTTTTCTTTGCTGCGTTATTTCTCCCCGTCATAATTTTCATTTTTCTGTCCCTCATCCTGTTCCGTTTGTCTGTCTGTTTGTCTGTATGTCTGTTTGACTGCCGCTCTCTTTTTCTCTTTGTCATCTGTGCTTATCTCGCACATGGCTCTCCCATCACCGGCATACTCACTCACTCACTCACTCACTCACTCACTCACTCACTCACTCACTCACTCACTCACTCACTCACTCACTCA
>JBCEWB010055962.1:0-13926 GCA_039654565.1 Peronia peronii
ATCTCAGTATAAACTGCAAGCTATCATCCCTTGACCACGTGGACTTAAGATTATTCTTATTAGATCAGACCGGCTGATGTTGATGGGGCAGCAGTGACTACAAAGAAATATATATAAGTAATCTAATGATGGCACACGGTGAGAGCACAAGAGAGTTATCTGATATACAAACTAGTAGATACATAGGTTACTTTAGCTTTCATTCATAGCAATCATAGCTCACTTGCACTCACAACAGCTTGATCGCTGGTCAATGCAAAATTGTTGAGTGGGTCAAGTGGTCAGGGGAATCTGCGTTATTATTCAATATGATTTAAACAAAGAGACTGCATGTATCTGATACTCTCTTGCATCGTCACATTTTGATTGTAGTTTCGGAGCACTTGGGAGGACTGGAGTGGGCCATGTGGCCTTTGATTGCTGTTCTTCACTTCCATTCAAGAGGATTTCATCTTTTGGCAAGGAATTTCTCACTGTTCTATTAGGTAAAGTTTCCTTTAGCTTGTGAAGGAGTGTCTGTTGAGCTGCGCATACTTATTATGGCGATAATTTGACAAAAACTGAGGCCGATAAATCCCATGTTTAAGTGACATGGTGAGAAATATCACAGCACAACGAGGCGCCCCCATGAATAAACACAGGCGTTGCATGCAGGGATTCGCTTTACCTGTCATATAAATATGTGGTTCGCAGTTCTTGAGTTAAACTGAACATTTATCTACAGTATTGAACGTTCAAGTTTATTTCCATCAGACTCAAGTAGTACTTTGACCATCCTATGGTCTCCCTCAGCTGCACTAGTAGATGAGTGATTGATAGTGGGAGTGGCAGTGCATGCGAGTTGATGATGGCATGTTGAGAATATTCTCTGGAAATCAAGCATGTCTATAATCCATGGCGTTGGGCTGATTGGCAAAAAACTACATTTTTAACTGTCGTAGGATGCTGTTTCCTTTGTCATGTATGTGATAATTAACAAGTGTTAATTAATATCATGTTTTCCAGCTTTCACTCCTGCTGAGAGGAAAAGGAAAAGTCAGAAAAAAGCGGCAAGGATGATCCCGACTTCAGATTTTCAGAAAGGATATGCGCTGAACAAGTAAGACAGAAACAGGCACAAGGAATGTCAGCAGAGGAATCCAAAGTTCATTGCTAGAAGGGAGGTGAGGTACCAAAAACTGCTGGCTCTTATAGAAGAAAAGGATGCAACAGAAACAATTGTCAGAGACCAATGACAGTTTGAAAACACCATCATCGATATGAAGGGGATTGGATCCAGATAAACACTCACTACATCAGTCACTAAAATTTGAACAAGTTTCCACTGTCTCCAGCAAAAGAAATTGCAGTTTTCCACCAGAAGAGTTGGTGTTGATCTAGCAGAGAAAGTGAATCTGCAAAATCAGTGGTGAGAAAGAGCATTATGTCAAGACGTGATGTGATTGTTCAAAATTCGTTACATTTCACAGAGGCAACGAACTTGATAGCTGTTGTATATACATGAATGTTCCACATGTCCATTCACAGATTGATGAATGCATGACAAAATCAAAAACAACAAAATGTCTGGGATGGAGTGCAAGATGTGCCTGGCATGAAGAAGATCTGACAGCAAAACTGTGTCCAGGAGAGGTGACCGCTCTCAGGCTGAATGACAGTACACAAGTGTCACTGATGAGAGTCTCTTTGGCTGGAGACTGGACGTGACCAGAGACAAAGATTTTTTTTTAAACACTAACAGCAAACATTGTGAAGAAAACTTCCACCAGCTCCAGTTGATTCACTGACCCAAGTCAAATTTGAAGACCAAATAATGGGCTAAATTTTGTGTGTACCACATGTCACAATAGTTGTAACATCTTTTTTGTCAAGTTGACCATAGGGTTAATTTCAGGATATCACTCTATGTATTTATCAATGTTTACTAGCAAAGGGTTTTTTTCCCTCAAACTGGTTTTCATCTGTTTCAAGTCAGTATAGCTGGAGACAAACATTTTCAAGTAGAGCGTGACGTGTGTTATATGATAGCTGGTCCAAACCTGTCACAGCATTTCAAAATTTTATTCATTTTCACGTCAAGCTCATGCCAAAGTTACATTAAGTTGAATAAAAAAGTGATTTCAACACGACTTTGTTTCTAAAGGACCAGGCAGAGATTGGGGTTTTATTTCTTTCCATTACAGAGAAAAAGATCATAACTAAAAGAGCTTGTCAAAAACACAGAACTCACCATGATTCTTTATGGCTTACAAGAATTTTCTCAATGAACCATTTCACAAAGTGAAACATCGGCTTTTGAGTTGATCTTTGTCATTTCATTTTTTCTTGGGTTCTTTTTATGGAATGGGCCAGTACACACTCATTCAGGATAGACAGATCAGACCATAATGCTACTATATCAAAGATTATCTTCAAAACAGCCAATGTGTGTGTTCTCAATGGAGATGGAACTTCTCAACCTTATACCCCTTCTGTCCACATTCATGTACTTAATTAAAGCTCATCTGTATTCCTTGGCAAACAAGAGATTTCATGAAATATATCAAGATTGGTCCCATGATCAGGAGATTTTCACACACACTCTGATTTGTGCGCATATTCTGCATATGGCAGGCAGCTGTCGACCAGTGAAGAGCATTCAGAAATACTCACACCGTATAAACAAACGAGCGATGTTTCCATGGCCATGTGACTGACTTCAAAATATCCCACTACAACAGAGCAAGCCCGAAAGAGAGATTTTGTTTCAATCCATCCTTATCTTCAGCTCTGTGTAACTGTAGGCTGAACCAACCAGCACAAAAAGTCTTACAATAATGTCTGTACAATAAAGATGTAAACCTATTACTGTACATAGCATGACCCGCTCTAATGGTCTTTCCACAACCAGCTCACCAAGCCCTGTCTAAACTGTCCCATTCATATCCAAGCACCGCCCATTTTATTTTTGTCTATCTTTCCCTCAGTGACTAGAGCTAACATGTGTCAACCATTGTTATATATTTTGTTTCCTGATATAAATCTCATAGATGACGAACATGTAATTCAATATGACCTACGAGACAGTCATGTCCATTTCTAGGCAGGGTGGTAGGGCAGACATTATAATCTGATGGTAAAACTGCTAGAACTTTATGAATAATCTGTAGGAAAATGAAAAAATATGAATGATATATGCGTTTGATAACATATGAGTGTATAGTGTGGCAGAGCATGCAGTTGTAGTCACCTAAAGCTGGAAGACCCAGGTCAACATTAGCCACAAGCGGACATTTCAAAGTTGGAAAACCAGAATGTTATATGAGATGCAACATAATGAAATCAGGCACTTGTCAAACTGAGGCGAGCGGAGAAATCACGTGTTTTTCAACACTGGATGAATTTCTAAAGCAATTTTTTTCTCTACAGATTCCTTCTTTATCAATCTAAAAATGTATTTCAGAGTTAAATTTGCTGAAATAGACTGAGTAAAAGCCCACAATTTGTAATTTAGTGGCAGGGCCTAATAAGGATTAACAAAGATTAACAAACAAGATCCACCATTTTCTCACTACTTTCAGCTGCAGCAACAGGTCACCCCCATCGTCTTTAATTCCCCATATCTTAACTTCTATTTAAGATAGAACAAACATTTTTTCACACACAGAAAGGAAAATGAATAACCTTCACAGTGATACCAATAACTCCATATGCTCAAAATCTGACGGTTTCGGATGTACTTCATTCGCTTTGTATATTTTGTGTATCAATCGTCTTGCCACATAGTTGGGCAAATGTGCCTTTCTCCATAGTAAAACAAGCAACTGCCTTCTGCTTGGCAAGTCTGTCAAATAGTCAAAATATTTAAAGGTTTGGTCAAATTGAACACAAAACAAACACAAAACTATCCGACTGGCTCAGCCTTGGGTTCCTGCAGGTCTCACACTGCACTTTCTCCTGGGATTTCAACTCATGACTCAAAGTTTCTCTCATCTGTCTTTGCTGTGTTCTAAGCACAGGCTGGCTACTGTGCGACACTGATCCTGACACGGTTTCCAACAACTAACACATTAGGGTCAACGCAAGTAAACAACTCACCATTTTCTGAGAAGGAGATGCTAGTGATAGGTCCGTGGTGACCTTGGAAGTTTGCCACGTTGGTTCTCTCCTTCAAGTCCCAGATTTTGATGATGGAATCGTCGGTGCCGGTGCCAAAGATCAGACCGTCAGGGTGGAACTGGGCACATGTGAGGGCTGGTGCTGACAGAGAGAGGGAGAGAAGTCAATTAGCATGACAACATATCAGACAAACAAGTAAACACACTTATCACTGACTTCAACTTGTTCGTCACGGCCTTAGAGACATGGGCTGGTCAGAAAGTTTGATTCATATGTCAATTTCCAAACCAAACATTACATCCACTATTTCTGTGACTGCCAAAGACCATAGAGAGAGCTTTTAATGATCACTTAACTGCTAAAATGCACTGAGAATGCACACAATCCATTCCCAGTGAAACAGATCCAGATATCCAGTAGTGTGGATTTGGCCCATATCTAATCTTATGCTCTGGCTAAACCCCTGCACAGCAGGTAAGATCAGAGAACTCAGCTGGCAGATATAACAAGACACCGGTTACATCAGGGTTACTGGCCTTGTATGGTTTTCATCCAAACGATAGTTATTTCTCTGGGTTTGCACTGTCCCTTTTCCTCTAGTACAATGGGACTGTCGTCATATCCCACTTTTCTCCATGTTTTTGTTCTGGTGCAATCAAAAATACTGACAGAAAAGTGAGGGGTCCACACATGCCATCAAATGAAGGGACTATGAATATAATACCTTGGCTACGTTTGACAGAATAGTACAATAGTAAGTCTTGATGCAATGCCAAGGAAATCCTTCCTATATCAGCAGGAAGAAATAGGACAGTGGGCCTGTACAAGACAGTCTGGTTCTAACCCACACTGCAAAGGTCTAGTCCCACCAATCCCACTATAACAGAGCTGGTCCACACTGTATTCAATGTCCAGGGACAGAGGATGACGACTTACTCATTTGTCCTGTTTTCTCTGAGACCTTGGTCAGAACTCGCCCATTGCGGATGTCAGAAAATGCCCAGTGCTGAAAACAAGCCAAGTAGAGAAAAGTTCAGTGTGAGTGAGTGAGTGAGTGAGAGAGAAAGTCAGTGTGTGTGAGAGAGAGAGAGAGAGAGAGACAGAGAGAGATGCTAAGACAAATGTTACTGGTGAACAATTCTGATTTCCTCAGATTCTCTAAATACTGCCTGACATAACTGCCCTACAGAAAATAAAGTGATCCCTCTCAAGAAAGACAAAAACAAAACAAAAAACCAGATGCCAAACTTGTGTTACTGGAACATGGTTATGTAAGCATCATATGAGTGAGAGAATCATTCACTACTAGCAAGATCTTTAGCACACAAGTCACTGCTGTGAGAACTGCTCAAGATGGGATTTCACATTTCAATCATTGGCACAGTAATACACTCAACAAAAGCAAGAAGTCCACACTGAAAATAAAGCAGCTAATATTTCTGGTTCTGAGAAAAAAATTAGTGCTAACAATTACGTTTACCTTCTATACTACGTCTTTCAACCTCCTAGTGGAGCTTATCTCGACGGGGTTTTGTTTAAAACAAACAACAAACAAACAGAAAGCAAATCATATTTTTCCTTAAAAAAATTTTTTTTAAAAATAAAAAATAAATAAATAAATAATTAAAATAAAATTTAAAAAATAAAAAAAAAAACTTTTTTGGTCACTCGTGGGTCCCTTGCTATTGTTATTTTGGTATGTCACATTCCTAGCATCCATTTCTCCTACTCAACTGGCACGAAAACAAAGAGAGATAACCCACAGTTCGGTGCAAATAAGTCTGATAATGATAGCTCGGCCAGTCAGAGAAGTAAGAATAAAACTGGCAACCTTGGCTTGTCGAGAGAGAAGATGGTCAATAGAAGAGAAAGAGTGTACAACAATCTGACCATATCTGTGGAGCAGGAGAGGAGGTAGTCGCCTGTGGCATGCAGGGAGATGCCGGTGACTGGAGCCTCATGAGCTCGGATGATCTGTCCACACGTGGCTGTGGTGATGCCCCATACGCGGATGCTGTTGTCGGGTGAGGCTGTAACAACCAGTTCCTAGGGAGTACAAAGCAACCACACAAACACCTGAATCAATCATTTCTGCAGCTTTGTAAGAGCTCAATGAACAAGCAACCCACCCCCCCCCCCCCCCCCCCCGGCCATGAAACCTCTCGGCTGTTCACTTCACGTTCCCCCAAGATGGTGAACACAACAACTATTTCAGTCAGTCATAAAACTACTAGCATTGCACAACTGTTACCATAGTCAAATGACCAAATCGCAAAGTGAATCAAAGACTCCATCACTGAAGACACCCATATTGTTTCTTGAACTGACTTGTAAAGGCTGCACACTTGGATTAGATCGATCTCATTTCCCCATGACAAGACAATGACAAACTGGCAATTCTTTTCACTTCTCACAACCGGTCACTGGGACAGCCTTTCTCTCCTCAAACAACCACCACTGGGACAGCCTTTCTCTCCTCAAACAACCACCACTGGGACAGCCTTTCTCTCCTCAAACAACCACCACTGGGACAGCCTTTCTCTCCTCAAACAACCACCATTGGGACAGCCTTTCTCTCCTCAAACAACCACCACTGGGACAGCCTTTCTCTCCTCAAACAACCACCACTGGGACAGCCTTTCTCTCCTCAAACAACCACCACTGGACTGACAAGGTCACTGTTCAACTCTCACCTCTTCTGGATGGTATATGACACTGGTGACCTTCTTGGTGTGACCTTTCAGGATAGCCATGACCTGTTCTGTATCTTTGTTGAAGACTACCGCGTTCTTGTCGTTGCCGCCGGTGACAATCCTGGAGGTGTCCTTGAGGCAGACGTCAAGGGACAGGATACCTGGCACACTTGCGCTGTGCAAACCCTGCGGACGGGACAGACAAGGCATGGTCATTGCCTGCTGGGGATCACAGACTTTGACATATGAAGCACAATTTATAAAAGACATTTGGCTCAAGGCCGGAGAGACTGGGAACTGTAAAAGAGCTCCAGAATTTGGTTAGTGCAGAAAGACACACTGGGAAATTATTGGTTGGCTGGGACAGCCACAACAATCTGATTAGCCAAACTCCCATTTCTCAAATATTTACTCTGGGCTGCTGAACATTTCTGTTTCTCGTTATTCTTGACCATTTCATGTGAGGGGACACTTTATTCAAACTTGATGATTCTAGACAAGCATGTGAAAATAGTTTATTTAATATACTTCCAAGAAAACAACAGCTACCAATATGCCTAGGGCAGACCTGCCACTTTGCCAACCCCCAAAATCAGTATCCTAACTCTGAAAAATCTGAATTTGGTCGAAAAAATTGGAATCCTACAAAACAATGAGGTAATACTACAGCTAATCATGTTTATGTTTAAAATCTATAGACCTGTGCAGCTACCAATTTATATCCCATGTAATTCTTAAATTAGGTCTATAACAATATTACTAACCTATTATTGCCAAATAATAATAATAATAAAATAAACAAAAAGTCTAATGAAAGAAATTATAATTCAACCACATACTAACGGATCCAAGACTACTGTAATGCCCAATCAACCCAACCTAAGAAATACAAATATGTGAACATCTCGACTCTAGATCTAGATCTCTATCTAAACAAAGGAGCCGCTGGCGACAGTATAAAGCATGCGAGGTGGGCTTGCCGTGAGAACTGAAAGCTTGCCTATTCCCGATGTAGCTGGAATTAGATATTATAAACTTAGTTCTGTTGGATACAATGCAGCTCTGAAACAAAGCAATAACTAATGAGAGTCTCTGACAAAGACACAACCGAAACCTGAATTCACAATGCAGACTTGAGGTAAATTAATATCATCAGGCACTTCTGGCGAAACGAAATCGAGACAGTTCAAAACAGACACTGCCGGGCCAATGTCTGCAAAACAAAAAAATCGGAATATTATGCAGGTAATCGGAAAAATCGGAAGGACAGGAATTTGTGGAGAAAAGTTGAAATATTCCGATAAAATCAGAATAAGTGGCAGGTGTGCTATAGTCACGTTTTCGCTCAACACCTTACAATCTTTCCATACCAAAACCTGACACTATAATTTGAATAGGGGCTGGTATGACAGACATGAACAAGGCATGACTATCAAAACAGTACTACTATAGACTAATAGGCATACTAAATTTCCCAAAAGTGCAGATAAGTTAGCAATGTATTCACAATTTTGAAATCATGGAATGAAACAGTCACATGAGGCCAGAACTGCAAATCTCCAACTAGATGAACACAATATCAACAGAGGTCAGCTGAGAACTCTAAGCCTAATCATCATTCTGTGCTGCTTGTATCAGCCCATGACAGAGGAACTGAGTAACTGTCACTTGGCTTGGCCGAGCAGCTAACTGATATCTCTGGTTCTGCCCACGCATTTTGTGACAACATTACAATTCCAGGAAAAAACCTTAATATAACTTAAGTTCTGGCCCTCCTATACGGATATGCTTAGACAGAGGCAAACCAATGTAAGACTCTTCAGGAATTTTATGAACAACACGAGATCTATTTCTGCAAATACAACTTTCCCATTAGTTGTGGAAAAAAACTGTTGAAGTTGGCAAATACTGACACTATCCTCTGTTTGCATATGTCACTGAGTCAAGATTCTGATGCGATAGCTCAGGCAAAACTTCCAGCAAAAAACTTCTAGATTTAAATTCTAGATCTGGCATGACTATATGCACTTGATGATCTCCTCATTTCCAATCTGCTATGCACTAATCTCAGCAAGTTCACAGTCCCACATGGCTGCAATCAAATCTCAAACACAAGACCTGATTTCTCGATTGTGACCTACATCTACAGATTTCACTCAAATCTATCAGGCTGGGCTGATCCACTCACCACTGGATTCCAAGAGTGACAGTCATAGTAACAGAGCTACAAGTGTGATGGTTTTTGTACAGTCCTAGGACTCAAACATTTCCATGCTGGCACTGACAACAGCAGGTAATGGCAAAACTTTACATTCAGTGCCTTCTATGACAAACTTCCGGCTCAGTAAAAAAAATAATGCAGCCAACTCGATCACATAATGAAGTCATAAATAAAATAAGTATTGCCTGACACAGAACAGGTTTTCCCATAATTTTTTCCAACTTTCTCCCATTTTCCAAAATTTTCCATTTTTCATGGTCTGGAAAATGTCCATCAAATTTTTCATACTTTTCCAAACGTTGATATTTTTGCATGAATCCAACATGAACTCCAACATAAAAACTCCATCCCTAAATCAGCGGTAAATAAGTTGAGCATCATCGTTATCCTGTTCTCTATCATTATCCTGTTCTCTGAGACTGATAGTCCAGTGTTTTCAAAGATAATCCCCTGCTACCAAATAAAAAAGTTTTCAAATTTCCTCAATTCTCAACTCTTGTTCTTGGTCCAATGTTGAACAACTAGAGGAAATGACTTACAAATCAGATGGGAACTCTGTGGAGAAAATCACAATACTTGTGGCCAAATAATTCTCTTGATCAAAGTAACGTCCATGGATTTCAATTTCTATTGACAACAAAATGCCTCACAGCATGAAAACTTTAACATCAACTGTATTTCACACAGTCACATAACAAAATATTTATAAACAGTGCCATTCTGTTACTACTGTCGTTCATGGCAAAGATGGAGTTCCAGGATAACATTACAGCTCTGACAACAGCACATACAGGGTTAAAACAGAGGACAGGAAAAAAAAGAAACAGACTAAGAGTGACTCACTGTGTGGGAGACCAGCTGTCTGTAGTTGCGTATATCCTCACTGGAAGCCAAACCTTCTGGTACAGTTTTACCTCTCTGGCGACACAGGAGAGCAAACACAACAGCTACAATCAACTTCATTGACACAACAAGTAAACAATGCTGTCGAGTTGATAAAACATCTGCGATATCTTAAATATCATCAAGTTAATTGGGCAAGGAAATTCGTCGTAAGCTGTTGAATCCCGTAAAGATAGCAAAGCTTTAAATTTAATGTCCTCAGGTTTGAAAATGATGCTGTACCAAAGCAAACCAAGACTATATAACTTGTCCAGTTATTACATTTTACTTGTCCTCAGAACTTATAATCAATCAATTCACACTGAGGGTTCTCTGTAACTTGACCCTGAAAGTTTCCCAGAGAACAATGAACATTCTCTAACAACATCCCCATCCAACACACAACACAGAACAAACCTTCTTTCTCTCTGCTGTCAGCAGGGTGGCCTTGTCTTGAAGCTGTAAAAACAGTCAAAACCTCGTTATACAGGGTAGGCCATAAGTAGGTGAACACTTTGTAGGTAGGCACTTTACACATTTTCAAACATTATCTTACAATTAAATTTCTGAGTTAAAGACAATTGGCTTCAGACTTTATGAACATTTAGTAAAGTATAATCTTTCAAATGTCTGAAATGGTTTTGAATTGGTTTAGAGGAACGGCTTGGCTAATTCTGACCTAAAACACAAAAAGTGAAACAACTGTCAGCCGGTTTTTGGCCCGTCCTCTACATCAGACCATGGCAAAACAGAAAAACAAAGCATAAAACAAAAACATTTTTAAAAAAAGATTGTTTTAAATGTACAAGCCTATGTTTCTGAGTGTCCCAATTTAGGCCCAGGATTTTTTTCCTCAGCACGTCAAGAAATGAAAATGGAATACAAAAACAACTAAATAGACAAAAGACAAAGTAAAATGTTTCAAAAACATGTTTTTTTCTTAAATATGCACGTGTGGAAAACAGTCAGCTTAGTGTCTATAGGGCCGTAATATCATATGATGATCAAGAAAAGACATGTATGGACCTTTAAACTGAGACTAACTTGTTCCACAGACAGTGACCATCACTACAAGGCTGATCCGATTTATGAAAATACTGACACCAGAAGCTGACAAAAGCACTGAAAATTGAGAGATGTCATTTATGACTCAGATCTGTGGTTATCGCAGTGAAGAATACAACAGTTACCTTCTTGATGACTTCATCACTCATGACGGCTTCCTCGGCCGGTTGGACAGCAGCTTCCACACCAGCTTCCGCAGCAATAGCCTGCAGGGACAGATGGTACACAGTGAACATCGAGCTCTGGCGTCAGTCACTGGACTGGGCTTTTGAATGAGTTCAGCTCTTCCAACATTGTCAAACACTGAATTTCTAAACAAACTTGCGCACACCAAACAACTGCTGAAAACTGTATGACCAGAGACTAAGAGTAACTCTGTGTGAACAGACATAGATTTTCTCCCTGTGGGCTTTTTCATTAGTATTTCTTTATAACTTTAGTTAAATTGTTTAAAATTTGGCATGAAGTTGACAAATACAATGGAAACAAAAACCCCTCCTATTTTATACAATGTAATTTACAGAAAGTTGAGTCTATTTTGTGGTACCAGAAGAGCTAATGTAATCATTGCAGACTACGCTAACAGCTGACTGAAATAAGCCTACTGGTGATCAGCTCATAGCTGGGCTCTGCTGGTGACAGACCAATCTCAAAGGAGAACATTATCACAGATGTCAATTTGTGGTCATGAAAAAGTCAGACAGTATTTCATGCTCTGTGGTTTTGTACAATGTGTTTGACATAAAATGCAAAGCTGAAGTATTTATGCACAAAACAAATTGGAAAACTGAGGATCAATGAAAAATTTATAACAAGTCAAAAGTCTGTGTTCCTGCTAAAGTGGACAGTTTTGTATCTCTGCATGATCTTGTGGCACAGTTAAAAGCTCTGAGTATGTGTAAATTACTAAGGTACCACAGCACAGTAGCTGTCTGGGTCACACTGAACTGTTACTTACAGGATTTGGCGCCGGGGCGTTGTAGCCGGGAGCCGTGGCCGTCAGACCTGCCTGGGGTTTGAGAGTGGCCAGAGCTGGCAGAAACAGAGAGAGAGAAAGATGACACACATGTCTGACCATGGTGAGTAGGGATCATGAACAACCTGCACAAACATAACCTACAACTGGGACAGCTCACATGCTCACACTGAGATTTCTTTGCTAACTGGTTACCCCATAGCCCCATGCACAACACAACGGGTGTGACAGAAAAAAACAAAAAACATTTGACATCATTGACTCCTCTATGCTGGGATATCCACTACAACTTGGTTAACCAACAGATCCTTTCACCGTCTCACTACTAAATCATCCAAACTATTTTTATCACAAACTGAACTTTCAGTACATTCAAGATTAATATACAGGGATGTCAAACTGTTTTCACAAAAAAGTCAGAAAATTTCTGTCACGGCAGTCAGACGCCTGTCCCATTACATAAGACACTTCTAAAACATCTACTAAATCTGGGCTTTTCATGCTAGAAGTTTCCATCGGTTTGAGAGGAGTTTGCAATATTTTCACAAGATCCCGGGATGGGACTATAAAATCATACGATTATTGGAAATTCCAATAACTGAAAAGACCCCACAGGCAGAGCCGTCAACAGAGATCTAATCATCGAGCATAACTAGACTTTTTTCTAGATCTAGCTTTAGATCGTGAATAGCGGCCTTCTTATATTAGTCTTTCTAAGACCATGAGCACATTATTTGTTGTTGTCCGTACTCTGATATGCTGATTTTCCATCAACAACTTTCACACGACCATTCGACTCCATGTTGTCCGGTGTGAGGAAATAATCGCTCCAAACTTCAAGCTCGATCTTCAAACAACCGCTGAACAGCAGTTCGACTCTCAACCAAAGCATGAACAAAACTCTGTTGTACTTTTGGTTTTGCTGTTATCGTGTGGGACTTGTATCGCAAATTATTATGAAACTGCGATTGTCTTGTGAACTCAACAAAGGTCAGCAGTTCAGCGGCCAAAAATAGGAAAGTCGATGACGGCCAAAAAAGTCGGAACTCCAACTAAAGTCGGAACTTTGACATCCTTGAAAATAGTGGATCCTTTATTTTCATGCCGAATTCTGTCAACTGAGGCACAGTATAAATAAAAACATATGCATGTATAAAAATGCTACATCATTGTTTAAAAAAGACTGAAACAGACCATTTCCTAACAAGTGCACATTTCAGTAACGCTAAAGTTTTTTTAAAAAGTCCCAGTCTCACGACATAATTTGGAACCAGAACAATCAGTGTAGAGATCTGTAAGAATAACAAAACATACACCATACAAACCAACAACGCTATCTCTGTATGACTGATCTTACCCTCTCTGGCGGCTGTCACTTCCTTGATCAGACGAGCAATGACACGGCAGGCAGCGTCGTGTTGGTACAGGGCATGGGACAACTCTGCGGGACAACAACACAAAGGTGTTAAGAACAAACTAATATCTTGACTATTGAGTGGCTGAAGATCTTATATTACAAGCAAACTAACTGCACCAATAATGAATCCTGGATGATCCAATGAAGAACTTTGACTGGTTGAACAAAAAACATGTACCAAAAATAATTATAATAATAATTTTAAAAAAAAATAAACAAAAAAGTTCTACAACCCAAGATCTGTCTCTTACTAGTGTTTGCCCAATACCATACAGGGACAATCTCAGCTCAAGTCTAAATGCAGTGAATTGAAACGTTAAACTGCACCAAATTCTTGTGACACAACCATAAAACAAGATAACTCTGAACCAATGTTATTGTTCTTACCCAATACATTCGTAGCAATGCCAACGGAGCCCCGCCGCTGCGGGGAAAAAATCGGCGTTGGCGTAGAATTTGACCCTCATGTTAGAAACGGACCTATAACTTTAAAACTGATGCAGTTAGAACAATATATTATACATCATATTAAAGCTGAGAAAGATATCTTTCCAACGATGTATTGTTTGTCTTT